>JAOWAT010109331.1:0-10431 GCA_028571025.1 Longipedia americana
AGGTCAACTTTTAAGAAAGTCCCCACTATGCCACAGGGCTTTTTTAGCCTTCACTACATAGCTTAGTCCGCCCCCTATTACTAGTACACTCCAGATAGTCTTTGGAGACAACACATATGATGGTTGTTGAGTAATCCCATATTTCGTAAAATTTTTCAAATTTCATAGTTTCCCGAAATTCAAGCGAAAATTTTCCAGAACAACCTCGTCAATAGTTCATTTCTTTAAAAATCTCGCCTAATACGTGTGAGCTAAACCCTTGGGTGACCTCTCTTCAGAACCTTAACGCTGAGCATGCCGTTTCTGCCCAAAGCTGGCGATGAGGAGGCCACTGCTTTGACCTGCAACATCCCCAAAAGAGCCATTCCTTGCATCGCCTTTGATCAGAACATAGACCAAGACTGGAAGAAGGAACCAATTTTTAGTCCGTTTCAGGTAAAATACACCTTATTTTATTTTTAAGCGTTTTTACCCTGCGCAGCAAGGGTTAATAGGCCACTGGCGTTGGGGATGTTCTTGTTCTTCTTGTTGTCGCAATCAAAGTTAAAAATCGTCCTGAAATCGGCTCTTTAAAGCCATTCATTTGCTTTGGTTCGTTTGCCAAATGGATATTATGAAAACAGAAGTTTGTAAAATGAAACTAGGTGTTAGATTCACTTTAATTTTTGTTCTCCTTCTTGTCCATGTTCTCAAGAATCTCTGTTTATAAGATTCTATACTTACTGAAACACTGATATTCTTGGATTTAAGAGTTGTTACTTTGGTTATTGTTCTTCTTCTTAACATAGGTTCCTGTAACTATTTCCTGCGCAGGGTACTGGGGTTCCCGGCGTTGTATATATGAGAATCTTATCCTAAAATTTTCAAATTGTAGATGTAATAACGATACCGTAAGCTACCTACCTAATAAAATTCTTAGCCTAGAAAAATTCAGGTTGATGCTCATTATTATGTGCAGTGGGTGGATTGACTCTATCAACTTCATTTTGAGTACAATAAATTCAAATTTTCAACTAAATGTTTGAGTCGGGTTAAGTGCATTCCAAGTATGGAAATTTTTCTGAAGTAGAAGGGTCAATTTGATTTAATTTTAACTTTTCTTTCAGGTCCATAACTACTTAAAGCAAAAGTTCGCCTGTCATGGCGCTTGTGAGTCATCTACCTCCTCCTATAACAGCGAAACAACAAAAGACTGTCCATCAAAAAGTAGACGAAGAAAGACCGGTCTTACACAAGCTGACTTAACTTGTGAAAGGCTTCGGAAAGCTAACCCCATGTTCACTGATGGAGAGCCGATAGAAGTGAAGTTTCATCCGGCGTTTTTTAAACATCCCATGAGCATGCTGAATAATGTTTTCCATTTACAGCTGCAGAAGTTTTTTGAGACCAATTTTCTTGATATTCCTTATGAAGAGATCTTAGAGGTGTGTAGGCTACAAAGACGTTCATGGAAGATAGTCTTTCATAACTTTAATTTGTCTCCTTGAAGTTGACTTGGAAAATATAAAAAGCCAATAAAGAAATTTTCTCAAAACTCCGCAAAGAAGAAGCGTGCGACAAAATATCTCGAGCACTGAAATATTGCATGCAATATTTCAAGATCACTTCCCGGGCCTTATCAAAACAAAAGCCACTTTGGAAACAATTTTTGGTTTTGTGTCTGTGGACACAAAAATGCAAAATTCTGGAAGATGTACACTGCTAGCAGAAAGAAAATTAATGGCAAATAAAGTTTGTTTTGTATTGATGGAAAACAACACTGAAAATTTTCCATAATTTATATTTTTGTTCCACGAAATCCAAACCTCGGTTTTGAGTCCGAAACATGGTTTTGTGTCCATGGACACTAATTCAAAAAAGTCTGAAAATAATGCCAAAAAGAAAAAAATCATGGAATACAAGTGAAAACTTTCAGCAATTTTGCATTAGGTGTCCATGGACTCCAAACCCAAAAATGTTGCCAAACTGACACGCAGCTTGTTATTAAATATGCAAAATTTCTTCAATGAAAACCCCATTTCAGAGCATAAAGTGACCGAATTTGAAGGAATGAAAATGACCAATTTTTGCATTTTTATAATCTTTAAAAGATTAGCCTGAATGTTCATAGTTTATTCCTTCAAAATCAAACATGACTCAAAAGTTAAAATACTCTTCATTTGTGTTTGTAGCCTTACCTAGTATACAAGGCCACCGTGAAACACGTGAATGGATTTACTTTTCACGGAAAGGCCTGTAGTAAAAGAAACGTCAAGATCTATTTGCTGGTCGATTTGATGAAATCCGTGTTTCCCGATTTTCCTACGGACGAAGTATTTGAACCTTTGTTGCCCAAAGGTCTCTCAAGGTTCGAAAATTTACCAATTGAAGATAGGGACATACTCCAACTTAGCAAGGATAACAAAACTGCCTTACCATTGGAAGTGCTCTATTCCTTGAAGGACCTTAGTGCATCGGAAATTACTTTCACTGAAACTGTCAGTGATATCAAAATTGTGATCGACAAAAATTCCAAAGGCAAATTGACATTGCATTTGGTTTGATATTTCTATACAACTGGGGACTTTCGATTTCTGTAATTTAATCTACAATTTTTGCGTATAAAAGTTCATTTCACTCATTTTCCTATAATACAAAATTAAAGAGATCGTCTCTTCACTTTTCCTAAATTAATGCGAAATTTGAGGTACAACATTGCATTTGAAAGAAACCTGAAAATGGTCTTTTTTCTCAAAATTTTCAAATTACGTTTGAAAATCTTTTCTAGCACCAGCGCATATAATAAAAATATGAATCTTGTTCCACTCAAATTCATGTTAATCTGCCTCTAAAAGATGAAAATGAAGCCCAAAGTCCTTCATCACCTGGTTTCGTGTGTCCCATTGAAAGTTACACATTTCCAATGAGCAGCTCAGACGATCAAGAATTCAAGTACCATTACTCTTCGCAACTAATTTTGCGGAATGAATTTTCGTTGGTGTGCGAATCTTGGTCGGACATTTTGAGGCGCTTTCAGAAGAAGGAAGCGCTCAAAAACATTGTTGTCAAAAAATTGAAGGAATCAAAAAGGCAGAGTCTGAAAAATGCTAGAAAAAATGAACGGAAAAGATTGGAAAGGGAACAAATGAAAGAAAAAGAACTTGCTGAGAGGAAGAAGGAAGAAAATGATAGGAGAAAAGACAAAGAACATGATTCTGAATATGTAAGGAAAATCGGCATTATGAGTAGGGTGTTTCATCAAAAATTAAATTACATGATTTTCATGTTTGGATAAACTTTCCTAATAGATTTTTGATCCCCTAAACTCAATAACCAGCTTTAGTTTGTTGGAAAAAAAATTGATTTGCATGTTTCTACCTCCATTTGAAAATTAAAAAAATTAGATTAAAAAATCCAAGACATTGTGAAATTTCAAATGTGCATTAGTGGAAGTACATAACCCACAAATAGAAAAAAGTTCTGGAAAAAATACAGGAAATGAACTGAAAAGCCATGATCTTCAAATTTTGCAAAGGGACGTAGAGACATGTAAATGACATTTTTTGGGAAATCTGAGACCAGATTTGAATTCCACACATCAAAATCTATTGGAAAAACTTGTCCAAATTTAATTTTACGATCCTCTGAAACACACTATAATGAGGAGTGTAACGTTTAATTGGACAATTTTAAGAATTTGTTTTCTTCAATTTGAAGATATGCAAGTAAGAAATTAAAAGGTATTTAGGAAGCTAAAACCTTTTTGTTTCGTACTGATGTTCTGCATAAAGGTGGTTATTAGAAGGGCGTGTCTTCAAAATCGTAATACAAAAATATTGCTAAATCGGTTGTGTGGATTGTTGCATCCAGTTCCTTGCAGATCTGTAATGACAAGTTCAATGTGCATGGAACTGTAAGAAACAATACACCCAAACCATTTAACTATATTCTTTATTACGATTTTGAACATGCACCCTAAAAATGACCACTTTTAGGCAGAACATCAGTTAACCCATAAATCGGACAATCTAAAATCTAAAATCCGACAATGCCAATTGCCCTCACACATTCTAAGAAGTCTTATGACATAAAGAGGGATGAAAAAGAACGCGAATCGCACCATCATAAGGACAGAAATGAACGCGATTCTCACTGGTATCATGAGGACAGACGTGAGCGCAATTCTCACGGATATCATAAGGACAGAAATGAACGCAATTCTCACGGGTATCATAAGGACAGAAATGAACGCGATTCTCACGGGCATCATAAGGACAGAAATGAACATGATACTCTCGAGCGCCATGAAGACAGACATAGACATTCGCATTCATCTGACAGTCAGAGATATGAAAGGGATAGGTATTACTCAAGAGACCATCGCAGGTCAGGATATCATTGATACACATCCAAAAAAGAAAAGAGTGGCCGATAATCAATGTGATATGCGTATTTTTCAGGATATTTGTAGGCTAGGATGCTTACAAATAAAAAAGAGTGTAATAAATTTGAGACCAGATTAGAATTCCACAGATCAAAATCTATTAGAAAAACTTGTCCAATTTAATTCTACGATCCTCTGAAACACGTTATAATGAGGTGTGTAACTTTTAAATGGACAATTTTAAGAATTTGTTTTCTTCAATTAAAAGATGTTTAGGAAACCAAAACTTTTTTGTTTCTTAACTGATGTTCTGCATAAAGGTGGTTATTAGAAGGGTGTATCTTCAAAATCGTGATACAAAATTATTGCTAAATTAGTTAGGTGGATTGTTTCATCCAGTTCATTGATACACATCCAAAAAAGAAAAGAGTGACCGATAATCAATGTGAGATGCGTATTTTTCCGGATATTTGTTGGCTAGGATTCTTATAAATAAAAAAGAGTGTAATAAAGAGGTTAGAAACAAAAGAGTTAATGTACCACCTTTTGGAATTGTTCATATCTTTTTCCTCAATGTTGAGTGTTATTATTGATTGTTTACTTTCTGCCTCATAACAGTAGTACGAAATATAGTAAACCGGCAGCCTGAGGTCAAATGAAATATACGTCTGCACAGTGGTCAAAAATCGCCATGTAGACAAATTGACCTGATTGACATGATAATGCTTCAGAAAATTGTGTTTAAAATATTTTATTATCTGTAAAACATTATTATTGATTAACCAATAAAAATACAAACTCAATTTACATAAGTTTTTATTGACAAATCACATTTCTTACAACAATTACAAAATTTAAGATTTCTCATTTGGGCCCCATAGAAGCAAAATATCAAATTTTTGATGGGTAAATCTCAAAAAAGCGCACTTTGGCACACATTTTTTCCTGATCTCATTTTCCGAAGTGTCGAGGGTCTTAAAAATTGCCCTAAGATGAAAATTTTACAACTTTTCGCCTTTTTTACTTCGTAAAGGGGTACATGTGTCCATTTTATGGTGCATTTACTGGCCAAAAAGTGCTAATAGATGTACATTCAAAATTTACAACCCGTTTTAATTTAACTTTAACTACTTGAAATAATTTGAGTTGGTATCATCTCTGAATTTCACATTTTTTCCTCTATGCAGTAATTGAGGTTCAATGTAGCATTTTCAATGGGTTTACTACATAACAGAAAATTTAAAATGCCATTTTTCTAAATTACGCAAAAAATTAATTGCCAAAGTCCGCTGGGACACCTCATGTATAAGGTCCAAAAGAGTAATTTTTGAAGTTTTAGGGTGATACACCCATTCAATCACTTATTGTGGCATTCTAAAATTTGTGGGCTTTTTCAGTGTTGACAACTACTTTCAGTGTCAACTGTACTACAGATTAAGTCTGCTTAATCTAAAAAGCATAATGCGTAGAGTTAAAATTCAATGAGGACAATTTAATGAGATTAATACTAGACCTGTTCCCAAATATGTAAACAAGGTGAGTAATGATGAAAACAGCGGACTTTTAATTTATGTTGGTAACAACAAACTGTCAAAAATATTTCTCATAAAGTTGACCAGGTTGAGTAAAGTATGAAATTGTGGTTATGTAGCAAATGCAACAGCTGCATGTGTCAATTTGGTGAATGAAAATATTGCTTGATACGATTGCACTCAAGAATTTCCTGCTCTCTTTGATATGATTGTAGACAATTGGGAAATCCCTTCCTACTCCATGGTTTTTCAATATTTTTAAAAATTTCTTTCATTAGACAACATTTTTGTACATATATTCTCATGGTAGGAACATTACTCTCTTAAAGATGTGATAACTCAAGCAGAAAGGAATACTCGAGGAATTTTTTATGTAGTAAAATCTATCTCCATTTCCGAATTTTTTTGTTCATTTTTGATCTGAGATTTTTTTCTTAAATGGACGATCTCTCATATAAGAACAAAAGTTATTATTTGAAATTTTATCAAATGCTTACTAACTCTAGGTAAACAGCATGTAAATTTGTTAGTGGTGCCATCTACAATTTTTCTTTCATTTATTACTACCAACAGTTACATTTTCAAACTTTTTTCTATAAATAATGTTGAATCTTAGGTAAAAGGCCTTCCATTCAAGATAAAAATGAACCACGAAAAGTGCATAGAAAATTCGAAAAATGGAAACAGATTTTACTACATAAAAATTCCTCGAGTATTTCTTTCTACTTGAGTCATCACATATAAAATGAAATTTTTAGATTGTTGAAAGTAAATATTTGAAGCAAATAATCGTTATTGATGATATTTCCTGAAACATTGCTGAAAAGGATAATTTTAGACAAAATTTCTAAAGTCTGAACTACAATTCTAATTTGAGCTCTAAAAAATACAACAAATTGAATTATATAATCTTCTGTAAATGAAGTTGCAAAAACTCTTCTCAGGTCAGCTCTTCTTGCATTTCTGAAAAAATAAAAACCACGAATTTCACTGAAAGGCCATACATCTTTTACTTTTTGGGGCCTTTTCCTATTTCAATTTTATTTCTAAAAAGACATGAAAATTTCTCCTTTCTCTCATCGAATCTTGAAAAATGATACTTTTTTGAAAACCTCTCCTTCACATTGACATTGCATCATTATAATTTCCTTTCTTTCGAAACAATCATTCATTCAGTCTCACGAACCAGAAATTTCAATGTCATTACTCAATAAAAGTGCCTCTCTATGTAATCTGATCTTGTCCCAGCTTGCAATTTTCAAAAAATGTGTGTTGAACATTTAGTTTCAGGGCAATATGTTGTTAGACTTGTAAAATTTAAGATTTTTCTTTGAATTTCAAAATAACTTTCAGTCTGAAGTTTTAAAGTAGTCTTCAAAAAATCAAAATCTCTAAAAAATATGTGTTATACGAATGAAAAAAATATATGTGTTCTACAAATGAAATTTTGAAATAAATATTTGTTAATAATAATTGGAATATGATTATATACATTGAGCTACCTATTATTTAGAAGCAAATTAATTCTTTGTCATAGTATACTAGATTTTTTTCAATTTTCATTCAGCTTGATTACATTTACATAAAAAATTGTATCCTAGATTTGAGAAAGCATAATTATCCACAAAATCTGAGTATTCATCACTTGTGATTGAAATTGCACTTCAACCCCAAACGTCCTACAAAAAACGTACAACACTTGAATTTCCCATATTTTCAAAGCAAAGTTTTCCTTTCCCAGAATATCTTTTTCAAGACAAACTTTTCCACTGATGACATTCCGCCACAAAATATGTAACATTCCAAGTCAAAACAGCACATTTTCAAAAATGAAAAAAGGCTTATTTCTTGCTTTTCCATCACAATTTATGCCTTTGAAAGAGCAAACATCATCATTATTGACAGATGGTTTTCCTTCCTTTTCATTTTTCATAGAGGCGTCATAGCGTTACAAAATGAAAAAATAATTCCAGAAACAAGGATTTCAAATGTATCTTCTTTTTGGCTTTTGTTTGAGAAGAGATCTGCCAAAATGTGTAATCTCCAAAGACTTTCAGGAGTGTAATTAAGAGATTATAATTGGAGAGTATACAAATTTTGGGTGGATTTTTTGATTTTCAAGGTGGAAATTCCCTAGGAGAAGTCACTTTCGACCTTCATTCAATACATTTGTTCCTATGAAACACCCTACCAAGAGAAATCATTTTAGATTTTTAGGCACCTCTCAAAATATTTCTTTGGTGAAACTTGAATTTTCAACAGTCTAAAAAATCTTGTCTTTTCTCTGTTCTCTCTAATCTCCTTTTAGAAGCACTCAGAATTGTCACAATTCTTTATCTTTTACGATCACTTTTTGCAAACATCATTCTTGGCTTCTTTGGGGACATTTATCAGAGAACTTTTTTCTCTCTCTCACTTTCATTCATCCACACAAAAGACAAGATGAAGAAATAATCATTTAGTGAAATATGAGTTCTCCAGTTTTTTGTAGACGTGTATCAGAAAAAGACTTAATTCAAATACAATCAGGTGTTTTGGCTGAAATATTGGTGCAAATTAGGTCAGAATTTGACAAAATCTCAAAGTTTTTTGGAAGTCGACAGTTTTCGAAGACTAAGTTAAAAGGAATTGTAACACTGAACAAATTTTTCTAAACTTATCTCAAAATATATCAAAACTGGATAAATGAAATTTCTAATTTTTTCCCCAAGTATAATGTGTAAAAAGATATATACAGAGGCCTCGCAATATAACAGACACGGTTTTTGCTCCAGTATTTCGCCCAGGTGAAATATCATGGTCAGTTTTATATCTCAAACAGTTCTTTAATGTATGATCTAGACGAAATCATGGAATAAGAATGGACAAAATATTACTATCGTGCTTTCCAGATGTAGAAAACATGTGTCGTTACAACGCGAGGCCTCTGTAGTCTGTATTAGTAAAATTTCATTAAAAGGTCAGCAAGCAATTATCCATGAAGGGCTTTAATTGCAAAATCTACCCTAATCAGATTTGCCCTTCTTGTGGGCAATGAAAGAAAGTATATTCATTTTCTTTTTTAAGCAAATCAACACTTTAATCTAATTTTCATTCTTCTTTTTCCCTTTAGGTAAGATCTGATCTTCATATGGGCCACAAAATGGCAAAATATAAATAGAACAAAAACCAAAAATTGCATTTCTTTTGCCAAAAATGCATTCTTATCTCATGTTGTGCAATGACCCTTGTAATCTTCGCATTTATTTCAATTCAGAAAACCATTTCTGTTTTTGTAGGTATTAAAAAACTTTTTTCGATCAAAATTGATCGTATAAATAAAACAAATGTTACCATGTGATGTTTGATTTAAAGGCAGACGGGCGTGAAATTTTTTGTTCTAATTACTTGTGGTTAAATGACCCATAGAAAGCTCTGGTCTTGTTAAGATTTCATCTTCCTTTCAAAAATTGGTTCATTTGTTTTAAAAATAATAGTTGGTGTGCCATCAATTTAATTTTTTGCGTGCAGAGAGAGGAAGTGTTGCTGCACAGTAAGATCAAAGTTTTCCGGGAAACTGAATCCTTCTTCTAATTCATAACAAGAACTGAAAATAAATATGCACCCAAGTGTGATTTTTTCAGTAGACATTTGGAAATTTTTTGAGAAACAAGTTTCAAAAACACTTCAAGTGCTTACAGCAGATCATTTTGGTCATTTTTACACAAAATTAGCAAATGAAAAATTCACGCCTGACTGCCTTTAAAAGGTGATTTTTTTCAGAAAAAAAAGACATAGGTAAAAGGTAATTTTTAAAAACTATCTGAATCAACACCATTCTTTTTTAAATAATATCCACCTAATTCATTTCCTTTGACACATTTAAGAAAAGTCTAAATTTTTTCTAAAAAATCAATTATTGCTTTCATCTACTTGAATTTTCAAGAAGTTTGATTTAGGAATCAATTTGATTTTCATCTATTTCACACAATCCACAAAAATCCATTAATTTCATCGGTAAAATCTGTTGGTGCTGTTATTGCATACTTTACAAACACGGTGAAATTTTAACATAGGAAAGGGGGGGGGTGCAATAATACAACTAAAATCAGAGCTCAACTAAATATAGGCAAGATGATGTGGTAGGCAAACGAACAACTTTGGACCGCAATCGTATTTAGCAACACTTTCATTCACAAGATGGGAACCATGTCTCATTATTTTCATTTCATGTCCACAATTGTCCAATCTAAAAATAGTGGAGTTCATGAAAAGCCAGATAGATTGAAGACAGGTTTTTGAGAAACATTTTACTTAAGATATTATGAAAATTGGCTGGATCAAAACTGCTATAACTATGAAAACAAGATTTTTTTATATTTTGACAGTGTATTTTATTGTATTGTTGATGAAATCTACATTTGTTTCGTGACAAACATGCTGGTTTGAAAATTGATCATGTAAATTTTAAGAATTTGTTTTTAACCCTATTAAACCCAGGTGAAAAAAATTACGTAAAGGCCCAGGTCAGGCTGTTTTCAGCCTGCCCTGTCATTT
>JAOWAT010109442.1:0-10430 GCA_028571025.1 Longipedia americana
TAGCCATCAAGAAACAGATACTCAATGATGGTTTTCAGGATTTTGTCTCAATTTCAAGTCTCAAGGTAAGCTCAGGAATCGGACATTCTAGAGATTTGAAAGAGCTAATCCCAAGTTTGATTGGATTCTAGAGTTTTGATACATTACGGTGCTTTCAATAATAGCAAGAAATATTAAAAAAGATTTGAATGTACCATGAATTTTGATAGGGTTTAGAAGTTTCAATTTTTCCAAAAAGTTTTTGCTTTAGGTATCCCATGAGCAGTTGAGCACCCTAGTGAAAAAAATCAATATTTGGATTTTTCAAATAGACTACATTATTAATCTATAATATAATGGAAAGGGTTCCGCTTGTATCATATCAAATTTTAAAATTTTATGATCACCCTAATAAACTTTTTCCAAAATATCATACAACTTCTAACTAAACTTAATTATCTCGATGTTTCAGTTGTCCCAGACTTTAATAATGTTTTTCCAAAATATCATACAACTTCTAACTACACTTATCTTCATGTTTCAGTTGCCCCAGACCGCACACGATATTACCAAGAGGCCCGAGAAGGAATTTATAGTGGACCATTCTTTCTATTCTCTAATTTCATCTCCAGTATTCCAATCTCAGCGATCACAACTTGTATTTCATCACTTATCATATTCAGGTAATAATACATAGCTGTGAATAATTAGTCTGTCAATATCACAGATCACAATATGTGTGGTCTTATACTTATAGATTCATTTATATTTTAGTTCTTCTTAGCATGAGTTGATTACAAAAGATAAATCTCACTTAGATGATCAATTTTCTGTCAAAAGTAACTTCAGTATTATACGGAGCAGTCTATTCCAAGTCTATTGACATTATAAATTCTCATTGGATTAATTTAAATAAATCTATTGTGTCTTACAAAATGTTCAATGAAAAGAAAATGTAATAGAATTGAAGTGCTTTGCTAAACAAAATTCAACATGCTATTTCTTTTTATTATCATTTACATTCAAAATAGCTTTTCTCATGAGCAAATTAATTCTATTAAAGAAAAGCTAAAATGCATTTGTTTCCAAATTAGAATGGGGAATTATCATGAAGATGTTTAAATAAAGAAACAAGAATAATTTGTTTCCCTTTGTTCCTTCTTCATCTTTAGCTGCTTTGTCATGAATTGAAAATGAGATTAAAACAATCTCTATGACAATGTAATCGTATTCAGCACCATTTGCATTCATTAAATGTTTTTGCTTCATGGAAATGAAAATAACATCTCATATATGTCCAAAAATAAGATTCACCTTTTTTGTCAAGAACATTTTTAGGCAAGTGAGGTACGAGCGAGACCAACAATTTTTTGAGACCTAAAAGGGAAGCTTATTAATTTTGTAGATGTAAACGTGAATTTTTTTGTCTGTGACTTCTTACCAAAAAATAAATAGAAATAACTTTTCGGAAGAAGCAAAACATATAACAATACAATTTATAACAAAAAAATGAAAAATCTTCATTTGGCCAATTCCATGGGGATGGAAAACTGCTCAAATCTGCTTGAGATGGTCTATTTGAAAGCTGATTTTGAAAAGGTATCCTTTTTCCTTGCCAAAATTATCATTTTTTTACCCGAAAAAACAAAAAGAAAGATCTGACAAAAAAGTAAAATTTTTGTCCGATTTATTATTGGATCTGACCAGAAAAGAAATCATAGACTCGAAAAATTAATTAAGAATAATTAGATTTAAGTCGGCAGCCTGAAACCATAATCTTTGATGTTTTATGTTTGGTTGAAAAATAGAAAAATACTTGCTAGCTAAGTACCGTCAATTTGGGGTAAAAATAGCTATCAATGTTAAGAAGGAGTACTCATTTGGAAATGTGTAACCTAGGCCCTAAACCCCATCATAACTTTATAAACTTTCATTTTCTCTTTTCATGATTTCAGAGGCTTGAAGAGCGAACTTCTGTGCACCGAGAACCCCACATCCGGAGAGCGTTCCTGCCGCCCGTACGCCTCTTATTCCGCCTCTAATTTGAGGGCGATAGACAACGAAAATATCGTCCACTGGATGGAGTACTCCTACTACCCGGATTTCATTCTCCATTGGCTCACTTTGTGGTCCTGTTACCTCTTTGCAGAACAGCAAACTGTCAGGTGCAGTTTTAGTTGGAGTCTAATTTCGTTTTGGAATCTCTTATTTTCGTTGCACAAATTTATGGGGAAAAATAAAAGTAGGGGAATTTTTGTAATAATGTTGAAAAAAAATATTAATTCCGAAAGCTCACAGATTTTCAAATGAAAAATCAGGTAAATTTGAAAACTCAATAATACTAAATCCTTAGAATTTAAATTTACACAAAATATTAACAATATGCAGTAAAATTCTAACATAATATTGTCAACAACGCAAATATTTTAATATTCAGCATAATGTAATTGCGCAAATGTTAAAGATTTTAGGTGTTTGGCGAGTCTAAAAAGTGTCATAAAAGATCCTGCCAAATAAATGATATCTTTCGTATTTTTCTAAATTTCTATTTTTGTCTCCACCAATGGACTGAAATTCTCTGAACTAAAACGCCCCTTTCCTCATTCAGCCTCATGATGGTGGTGAAAACCTCTTACACAGCTGCAATGTCTTCCATCTACGTGACCATCGTTTACCTGCTACTGGGCAGCGCAACGCTCAGATCGTTCTCCAGTCTCCCGGAATTGATGTACCATTTGACATACATCACTCAAGCGCGTTACTCAGGGGCGATTCTCAATAATTTGGAGTTTTACAACAAGACTAGTCTGGTGTCGCTCAAGTGGATCAATGAAACCACGGGACAGGAGTTTCCCTGTGTGGGAAATACTTTTGGATTCGGTTGTAGGTGAGCAATATTATGAGAGTCAAGATAGAGAAAATGCAAAGAAAATGAAGTGATAAGAAAGTTTGAAGAAATTAATATGTATGAAAGGATCACAGTTATTTACTGGTTTTTATTCTGCTCATTCAAGGCAACTCAAGTTTATTTTTAGAACCAATATCGCTATTAGTATCATATTGAAGACACAAAGATTAGAATTGTTTCAAAATTTGTGAATTGCAAATTTTTGAAAAGCATTCATTGAAAAAAATAAATTCTTCATTAAAAATAGTTTTATTTCTTAATTGGGTTGAGAACTCTGCCTAATGAAACCCATGTATATCATAATTCCAGGTATGTGAATGGCACTCATTTCATTGAGGAGAAATACTCCTACCCAGGAAGTGATTTGGAATCTTCAATGGATCTGTGGTTCAATTTTGGGATCTCATTTGCCTTCCCAATTGCCCTTTTGGTTATCAACCACGTCCTTTATCTGATACCACTGCCAGCATTCATCAAGGCAAAATTCAGGGAATGAGGAGGATTTATTGTATGGATTTTTGCTTTGTCCACACAGTATATTTTATGTGACTTTGACGAAATTTGTTAAAACGAGTCAATTTTGTTATGATTAGGCCAACAAGGTCCTGTTGACATTTGTTAGAGAATAATAGAATAATGAATAAAACCTTGTCTAAATAGTATTGAGAATGTACTTACTTTCTTTTAAAATCAAAGTCACTTGCACAATTGTGATGAATGCCAAATCTGTCGTAACGCAAATTTTCAAAATTTTTCCCTAGAAAAATTACTCTAAATTTCAAAGTATGCATCACAGGAAAAAAGATTAAATACCTGTTTGATAGAGAGCTAACCTCTCCATCATACAAATATGTAATTTTTGCTGTAATACATAATATGAGAATTAGAGCCCTTTTTCACGGGAAAAATTTTTAAAATTGCCATTCATCGCAATTGTGTTGAGACTAATTTTGCTATAGATTTATTACTACAACTTCCAAAAACATTTCATGGCAAAATGATAGTCAGACTGTCACTAAACTGCGCTATTGACAAGTGCCACGCATGATACTGATAGTAAAGTTGTTTCATAATGGCGTTTCCATTGGGTAAAATACATCAAAATAAGACAAATCATAAAGCTCTAGGAAGCTAAACTAATTCTAAATTTCTAAATGATTATTTCGAGCTGTAATTTTCTAAATATTTTTCCCAGAATTCAAAGTTTACATCTTTAGAATCTGATTCATTGTATAACTTTCTGTGAACCAATGTCTACTGACACCATTCTTTCCAAATACTTTTGTGATTTATAGTCTACAATAGACACAAAAAATGATGCACTCAAATCCGACCTATATCTTGTTCATGCCAGATTTGAGTGCATGGTGACAAAGTATTTTGCTGTCTCTTTCTCAAATTTCAGGGAAAAAAGAGAAAGTATTTTAGAGTACTTTTTATGAATTTTGGAAATTATGAACTTTTGAGAAAATTTTTACTTCACAAACAAAAAAACATGAAATAAAAGATGTAATAAAACCAAATTTTCCCACTATAAATACAAAGTAAAGAAAATCTAAATCCAGAAAAAGTCCAGAATGGCTTCAGGAAATTTCTGTGGTAAAATTACATGAGCTTCATCGTACATTGATTCCATCCTCCTATTTATTCCATTTTGTTTTGGAAATATTTTTGGATGGCTCTTAAGTTGTTTATTTTGATATTTACCTTTCTTATTTATATGGACATTATTTTTGTGTTTGTTTATCCACTGCCTGCCAGGATAATGAAAGAGATTGGCATTGGATTCAGACACCATGAAAGAAAAAAAAGATTGGTGAGTCACAATTTTATTTGAATGCCCCAATGATAGTAGGGACATTCGGATAAGATATAATCGCGCAACCTCCGGAATGTTTCGGACAGCGTGAAAGAATTCATTATCAAGGTGTTGGACCAAGCGAGAAGAAGAATCCATAGAAGCCAGAGAAATAAAGTAGAAAAGGCTAGTAGATATTCTTATCCTTAGGAAAACTCATTTTTCCAGGTTTCTTGGCAGTAAAAATCGGAAAACTGAGTGATGAACTCAAGCGAAGCTGTGGAAAAATCGAGGGTCTGAGAAATACGAAATTTTATTATGCGCAACTTTTTTGTTTTTGCGCTCAAAGTCACTAACTTTGAAAATTTTTGGCAGGAAATTAATTTAGACCAAAAATATGAGCTTTTGAGTAAAATTACAAGAAACTGAGTATGATATTGGGAAAATTGAGACAAAAATCCCAAAACGGGGACAAAAATTTCCTGAAACTAGGACCCAAATACTGAAATACTGAGAAATACGAAATTTTCATCTTTAAGCATCTAAAACTGCCAACAAAGTCTACTTTCAAGGATTTCTGAAAAAAGGTCTTTTTGTTCCACACATTATTAAACATTTGGAATCTGACCTCTAATTACATTCTCAAATTTCATGACCCATTACGCAAAAATTGTTTTTGAATTTTATACCATTTGAAATGAACAATTTATAATTTGTCAAATGACTTTTAGGGTATTAAAGAGATCCAAAATTTGAATCTGCTTCAGAAGCAGATGAAGAATCTACAAAAGTAAAAAATTTGCTTCGTTTCCAGAACCTTTGCTCAACCATTGCACTGAATTTGCCATAAGAGTTACTCATAGATTGTAATAGTATCTTATGATAAAGTGACCTTTTGTAACGATAATCTTCAGAATAATATCTAGAAAGAAGAAGCTCTTTGAAAGACAAGATGAACGAAAAATGATATCCCTCTCATGGTCACTAACAAATCAGGCTTTATTGAGAAATTGTCGAGAATGATATTGGGAAAATTGAGAAAGAATTTTCATCTGTTTTAAGCATCCAAAAAAATGCCAAAAAGGCCTATTTCCAAGAATATTACAAATTACAATTTTAAGAACACTGTGACAAATTCAAAGATTAATTTTCAGAATGTTCAAATATTACTTTTATTAGATTAAGTGACTTGTATTAAATCATCTCAAATCGATAGATTTAACCTCGAATTTCTACCGCTCCCAATTTACATGAACCTAAATTACCTAAAAATGTTCCTAAAAGTGTTTATTTTTCGAAAAATTAAAAACTGAGGCTGCACTGAGGGAAAACTTTTTACTTAAAAGCTATTTGGTGAGGATAGGGAGCACTGTACTATTTCTTTTACTTTTATGATATGATTTTAAAACGTCTAGTACAAGCTAGTACCAAAAATTTTTGAAATTTTTTCTTCAAAATCTGAATTTTTATGTTAAAAGGTACATTCTGAACATGGAGCGAAATGGGACTAAGTCGATTTGGAATCATTTACTTGTATTTTTGTTTCCCTTTTTATGGTTTCAATAATGAATTGCATCTAAGTACAAGCATATCTCGTGCAAAATAGCCTTCCAACATAACTTAGAAAAATAAAGAGAAAAGTAATGTACTGCAATCAAGGTCTATTATAGTATAGTAGACTCAGAACGGAACATGATTTTATTTCAACGCATCCTAATATTATGCAACCGTATTTGGCATCATTTTCATTCATAAAATCGTCACCAGAAACAAATCCATTCTTGGCATCTCAGAGGACTTTTCAAATAATAAGAATATCACGCAATTTGTTCACATCATAATCTTTTAAAATAATAATTATCTTTTCCTGAGTGTGGTTTTTAAAGTTAAAGATCGCATTTGCAATGAAATTACAGCATAAAATTACCAATTAAAGACTGGTCATAAAAACTCGGAATCTCAAGCCATTTTATCTAAAGAACAAAATATCAGCCGCAATGCAGGACAATTGTTGACTATTATGATTTTAGCATGTGTATATTGGAGACAAATTGGTAAATTATGATGAAACTTTTGAATGAAAATGAAAGATATGAATGTAATTTTCAATATTCAAGCATAAGATTGTTAAAAATTTATTAATTATCCTATGAAATTAATTGTTGAATTTGACGGTCAACAATTGTCATGCTGACTTTAGTAGTCCTTAATAACAGACTAGCTTGAGCTAGTTCCTTCGTATTCTCTCTCTCAATTTCTCATACTGTACATAAGTTTGGAAAAGTATACTTCTTTGAGTAAAATCTGTCTTGTCAAAGAAAACTTGAAAATTTAAAAATTTCGTATTTTTGAGTTTTTCAGTTTTTGAATTGAGTTTTTCGATTTACAAATTGAGTCTTTCAAAAAATTGAATTGAGTTTTGTAAAACAAGTTGAGTTATTGGATTTTTTTTTGATAAATTGGAAAAAATTAATGAATTTAAACAAAATTAGCAAAAATTCCACTAAAATGTCATTTTATTGATCATTTCTTTGATTTTTAACATTGATTTCATCCAAAAAGAGCGAAACACTCTAAAAACTGCCAAAATTTCCAAAAATGAGTTTTCGCGAAAAAAATGAGTTTTTGTACTTTTTGGCATAAAAGCCTGTAAATGTATGTTGGTGTGACATGAAAATCAAATTTAAGAGCTGTAATTTAGATTTTTAGATTGATCAGATCCAACAAACATAGTTCATTTTTAGTAACCAAAAATTAAGAATCATGTTTAATTTGAGGGCAAGTTTTTTTCATAGCACTGTTACTATCTTAAAGAAATACTTCACATTTTCTCATGCTTTAATCAAAACAGCAAAATGTCAATACCCCACTGTGCTATGTTCTAACCTACAATTGCACTTTTGTAGAACCACGAGAAATTGGATGGTGATTGTAGATCATATTATGGGCAAACATAATTTTCCAGTTGAACAATTCTTCCAGAAATTCAATCTGGTGCCTGCAATTAGTGTTTGATTTCCAGAATTGGTCTTTGAAATTTTTTGAATTTTATCACTGTGACAGAGGAAGTTTTAGATATTTCTATAGATAATGTGAATAAATTAGCTTGGTTTTTATCAACTTTATTTGTTATTACGAGGCGAAGCCTCGTCTTAGACTGCCTTTTTTCTTCTCCTTCTTCTTCCCGGGACAAACATTAAAAATCTTCATAACTCAGTCATTTTTCATCCGATTGTAATGGAATTCTCAGTGACACCTTAGACCATCAAAACTCAACTTTTGACAAAATTTCAATTGTGTATGCTACACAGATATTCAGGAGTAAAAATTTGAAATCGTCATAACTCAATAGTTTCTCAAAGGATTTTGACAAAATTTTCAGAGATGCATTAGAATGTCAAAACACAACTTTTAACAAGATTTCAATTGTGTATGCTACACAGATTTTCAGGAGTAAAATTTTGAAATCATCATTACTCAATCGTTTCTCAACTGATTTTGACAAAATTTTCAGAGATGTATCAGAATGTCAAAAAACAACTGTTCACAATTTTTCAATTGTGTATGCCACACTGATTTTCAGGAGTAAAAATTTGACATTGTCATAACTCAATCATTTCTCAATTGAGTTTGACATAATTTTCAGAGATGCATTAGAATGTCAAAACACAACTTTTCAAAAAATTTCAATTGTGTATGCTACACAGATTATCAAGAGTAAAAATTTGAAATTGTCATAACTCATTTGATTCTCAATGTATTTTGAAAAAATTTTCAGAGATGCATTAGTATGTCAAAACACAACTTTTCACAAATTTTCAATTGTGTATGCCTCACAGATTTTCAGGAGTAAAAATTTCAAATCATCGTAAATTAGTAATTTCTCAATCTATTTTGAAAAAATTTTCTGAGATGCATTAGAATGTAAAAAAAAACTTTTAACAAATGTTCAATTGTGTAAGCCACACAGATTTTTAGGGGTAAAATTTGGAAATCGTCATAACTCAGTCAATTCTTAATGGATTTTGACAAAATTTTCAGAGATGCATTAAAATGTCAAAACACAATTTTTCACAAAAATTTCAATTGTGAATTCCACACAGATTTTCAGGAGTAAAAATTTGAAATCATTCCAAATCAGTCATTTCTCAATGAATTTTGACAAAATTTTCGGAGATGCATAAAAATGTCAGAGCACAACTTTTCACAAATTTTCAATTGTGTATGCCACACAAATTTTCAGGAGTAAAAATTTGAAATTGTCATAACCCAGTTACTTCTCAACAGATTTTGACAAAATTTTCAGAGTTGCATTAAAATGTCAGAACACAACTTTGACAAATTTTCATTTATGTATACTGCACAAATTTTCAGGAATGAAAGTTCTAATTTTACATAATTCAGTCATTTCTTCATAGATTTTAAAATAATATTCAGAGAAGCATTTTAATGTCAAAATACAATTTTTTTCTAAAGTGTCCCTGTCATATTTCAGTAAACAATGTGTAGCTAACCTTGTACATCTTTTGAACTTTGGCACATTGTCAAAACAGTTTTGTCAACCTCTGAGCCTCGTCCAGGACGGAGTCCGTCCTTGTTAGGCTAGAAAATGCTTATAAAGGCTTTGATGCTTAAACATTTTTACATGATTTGAGCGTGAGACAAATTTTAGGCTAGCAAAGATGCTTATGAAATGCTTATTTTTTGGAAAATTTTAGGCTAGGATGCTCAAAAAAATAATACTTACAAAGAATGTTTTGTAAAAGCTTCTTGGGGCACTGTATGCTGATATGATTCATTTCTGAATTTATTCCATGCTGATGCAATTACAATCTAATCTGATGACAAGCAAACTTTTTTTTCTTTCAAATTGCAATTCTGTTAAAATACAAGCCCATCCCAAAAATACCCTATGATTGTGAAAAATATTAGTAGAGCTTGAAGGAGAGTCTAAGATGATTATTAGATGTAGGATCAAGTGCTTTTTGAGGTTGCAGGAAAGGAAAGAATTTTATAGTTAACTGATTTTTTAACTAAAAAGCAGCAGGTAGTGCATGGCTTCCGTGCTTGTTGTTCTTCTTCTTCTTAGCAGACGTTCCTGTATGTCTTTCCTGCGCAGGGTACTTGGGTTCCAGGCCTTGTTTTGAAACGCCAAGTATAATATGAACAATATACCTTAAATGCAACTCTATCTCCATGTGACTTATTATGCCTGTTGAGAAAAAGGGACAGTTACAATATGAAATGTAGAAACCTCTCTTTATCTATCAGGTATAGTGATGAAAAGCAAAAGTGGCAAAGATGCATTTAGGTCATTACGCAAAGAAGAGAAAAAGCAATTGCAATTGCATTTGCATTTATGATAGAGTCTTTTTATAAGCATATAAGTATTTTATAAGCTTGCTAAAAATAATGCTGAGGCTCATTTTAAAAAGTTTTGCTTCTTTTACAGGCCTTTCCTCCATAAAATTTGATCGAAACCTGAAAATTTTTGACGCTCGGCTTTTCCATTTTGCATGTTTTTGTGTTAACATGACTCTGTAAAATAGACAAAAAACTGGTTAATCCCAGTACTATTTAAATGCTGTCCCCAAAAATAAGCTTATGCTAAGCATATTTTGAGCCTCAATCTCCAAAAGAAGCAATTTTTGATCCCTTTTACACTCTTTTTTTTTATAAGCATACGGATTTTCAGATCTAGGGTAAAATATGCTTAGCATTTTCGCCATTTTAGGGTTATGCTTA
>JAOWAT010109553.1:0-10430 GCA_028571025.1 Longipedia americana
AGCTTGAAAACATAACAATGGTTTGTTTACATTTTCAAAAAAGTTCTCAGATTTGGCTGAAAAGCTTATGGGCAATTTTAGGGGACCCAATTAGACTGTGGTTAAAATTTGAGCACTATAGTATTAGTGAAAAATTCTCAAAAAGCCACTCCCACATTTAAGACTCTCTTCATAAATAGCACTGTACCCAAAAAGCCTGGAGAAACAACACCCGTTCTAAAAGGCAAGACATTGCCTTCTAAATCTATTTTTGTCTCTTTATTCACTTTACATATAAATTTAAGTCTTCTTAAGCCACTATAAAAAGTCATAAATACCATTTTGCACATTTTATCAGTTTTGGAGATAAAGGACATTGAGACAAAGAATAAGGATAATCTTCTTGCCAAATATGATTTAATTTCCTGGTGTCTGTAACAAGTACTAAAAGCTTGAATTTTATCCTGTAATTTGTATCATGTCATGCCATTTTTAACTTTAATTGATATCATATTATGCTACAATAATGGTCAGGTAGATTCATTTCATAGGTTCTAAGTGCAACTTTTAAGCATAACCGTCATAATGAGACGTTAGGTTCATCATTGCAAAAATGTTATTGTTGCAAAACCAGAGCTAATAATATCGAGTCACACTCACAGTCTAAAGTCAATTTAACTGATAGTTGGGACATTAGAATAATAATTCAAGGGATATTAATCTTATCATTTTTCAAAATAGATATACCCTTCATAACAAAAATGGATTGCTAAATGGGCAATTCAATATGATATATGAAATAACCTAATCACTTTGAGAAACATTTAGAAGTTGAAATGGAAATAAATAAGTAAATAGATATAAATAAATAGTTTTGGAGTTATTGTTTGTGTTATGGTTTTTTAGTCTTATATGTAAAATGAATTTATCGGGAAAAATACAGCTTTGAAAGAAGAAAACAGTTCCTTTATTACCGGATATTTAATTCTAGAACACGTTTATTCAATATAATTTTTATTTTTCCTCTGTATTTGATATTTTACACATTTTCCACACATACTGCCATGAGCTTAATTTTTGTATTTAAAAGAATTTATGCATATCAGGGAAAGCTGAGATGCTTAGCTTTTCAAAAATGTCAATATTGGCCCATATACCCGCAGGCAACATCCGGAAAATCCAGATTTATCTATGACCCTTGGAATTCAACCCCACTTAAGAAAAGTTTTCCATTCAGTTCATATTAAAAGTAATGAAGAGTTTTATATCTCACTGGAAAGCTGAGACACAAAACTTTTGAAAAACATTCAGTTCAATTTGGTAGTCCAACAAATACCTGCATTTTGCATCCCCAGAAGTAAGTGGATTTTTCATCCGCATTTTTATTTGCGTTAAAACTTGATTTTCTTGATGTTGCCGGCGGGTATGCGGGCAATATTTTTGAAAAGCTGAGAATCTCAACTTTCTCATCATACTCATACCAGCTTTTTACGACCAAATTTGAGCTCACAGCATTTGATTAGAATATGGTGAGTGTATACTCCCCAGAAAATGAATGAAATATTTATGAAATTGTAATTCCATTTTGTCCCAGATATGACTTGAACTGTTAGGAAGGTAAAAAGAATATTTGAAAACAGTGAAATAAAATGTTATTTGCTTTTCTTTAAAGCATAAATAATTTCTGAAACTGGGACAAAAATGCATGGCATGTTTTCCATTTGCCCCTAAAGAAAAGAGATAAAACTGCCTTGGATGGAGAACTCATAAAAGATTTAGCGTTTAGATTCATTTTTGGATTAATTCTTCCTGATATGGTCATGTAACTCATTACAAGTAAATAGGGTAATCTTCTTCTTAACTATATTGCAACATATCATGTACTTGAGCTGCAGTTAGCCGAAGGTAGGTACTTACTTATAAATAGAAGATGTGATCTGTAGCATGTTAAGATTGAACCGATCTATTTCATTATAAACAACAAGTGTCAAATAAATTATGATCTTTAAAATCAGTAACAAAAAATCAAAGAGCAAAAGGATAACATTACTTTGCACTTTTTAAAGGGGATCATTTTATACGATTACTTAGAATGGATAACAACAAAGGGTAAATTTTGGCGTTTCTAAATTTAAATTTGAATACCCAATTTTGAATTCCAGGCTTACCATTCTCTTGTAAAATTTCCGTTTCTCAACATTTAAAAATCTTCACAAAAAGTACAATATGAGCTATCGTGGTATTTATATATAAGAGCTCATTAAAATTGTAGATGTAAGGCAAGTTTTCAAGTTAGGTCTTACTTATCCTAAATGACAATTTTATGATCCGTTTTTACAACCAAAACCATATTTCATAGACTTGTTTGTTTATTACAATTTTATTGAGTTTTGTTGTTCTAATTTGAAAGAGAATGATGATTTAATGATTGCAATCACACAGACCTCATTGTGGCTGCTTCTAACGTGGATAGTGGTATTTCATTAAAGTAATTGTGAAATATTTTGTTGAAGATTAGCACATTTGAATTGACCTTCATGCTCTTCACTACTCCATTCATGGGCACAAGAAAAGTTATTTTTATTTTCAATCAAAAAGGTATCTGATCAGGCTTTTTCTTTGACACCGTCTAGATGCTTAAAAAATCTACAAATTTCGTATATCTCAGTTTTGGCGATTTTTTCGGCTCAGCTTTGGAAAATTTTGCTCAGTTTTGATAAAATTTAGGTTTAGTTTTAGACAAATTTGAGTTTTTGAGCAGAATTTTGGAAATTTTACTACATAAGAGTAAAAATTTTGTCTGCTTCAACATCTAGAAATTTCGTAATTCTCAGTTTTGCAAAATATTCTCAGTTTTGCGAAAAAAAATTTCGTAATTCTCAGTTTTGCAAAATATTCTCAGTTTTGCGAAAAATAGTGCTCAGCTTTGAGAAAATTTTTGTCAAAGGAAAAGCCTGTATGACGAAATTATAATATTAGGTGCAAATCTGGACTTAGATAAAGTTTCTGAACCTATTAATGAAATCAAAAACTAAAAATTTTATTATTGCTGTGTCCTTATTATGATTAGATTCTGCCTGATTTCATTTCTATGGAAAATGCTTCAATATCAAAATCGTGATGAATGGCAAATCTATCGTTACGACATTTTTAAAGATTTTCCTGTCAAAAATGGCTCTAACTCTCTGATTAGGTGTCATACCAATAACATTAGATATTCAAATGATGAAGAGATAATCTCTCCATCAGAAAAATTTTTCATTTTTTTGTTATGATGTATAATTTGAGAATTAGAGCCTCTTTTTCTCTGTTAAGATTTTGAAAATATCATTACAATAGATTTGCCATTCATCACTAATGTGAATGTTCTAGAGATTGTAACAATTTTTGGACAGTTTGGAAAAGCCATTCCCCATTTCAAATGCGGGTGTAGTCTATGTATGGTCTTTGTTGTTTACTTTAGTTTATGAGACATTTGAATGAATGGCGCGAAAATTAATTATTCCAGTACGGTAATTAAAACCATAACATCATTCCTGCACTCAGTGCAATGCACAAAAGCTGTGTATCATCATTTAGATTAAAGCATAGATGGTCACAGGTCAGGTATAGAAAAAATATTAACAATTTTTTGTGTCTAATAACTTTATTACACTATTTAAAACAAAAAGAGTTCAAGTTGATAAGCATAATACTACTACTCCGTCCACTTGAAATTAGCTCAACGGGAAAACCTTCAAATTGACCTAATTTGATTATCAGTTTTTTCAGACTTGAAGATTTGCAATGACAAATGTAAGGAATGTTTTAAAAACTAGAGAATCTCTAGTTTCTGAAACTTTCCAAACTTTTGTCAGAATGTGTCTCTAGTGAATTAAAAAAGGTGGTTCTGATGTCTTTTGCGTTGAAACAATTTCAAGTGGACGGAATAGTATATGACAAAAGTTTAATCTAACAATTCATTATCTCTTTTTACTGTAGCACAGTATTATTACTATATAATATAGAAAAGGTAACTTTAAACTTATTAATTAATAGCACTCCTGAAACTCTTGAGAGAATACATATTCAAAATCTGAGCAACCAATTACCTTAGGATTGGTCTTTAAAGAAACAATGGATACTAATTTTGAAAATTGATAACTTTTGACATTATTATGGTAATTAGCACTCATTATGAATTAATTAGCTCTTCTCATTATGTTTTGTGTATTTGTTTATTACACTGCTTAGAAAATATATGCAAAGAAAACGATTGAAGATCACTTTTATGTCCAATAAAAGAATGTTTCGACATTGCTAAACGGATTTTTGAAGATGCTTTTAAGAAACAAAATGAACATTTAATTCTAGAATAAATATTCGTTTTAAGATTCCTTGTCACAAATTCCCATCAGAAAGTGATGAGTCAGACCTATCAATTAAATGGAAAACGCATAAAGTATGGAACAACTTTTCCATTTTTGCAACGTGGAATTTTTTCAAAAGTTCACATCAGATTGTTTTCTGGGACGGGCTTTAATATTGAGATTAGAGGTTACTAAATGTGATTTTAAAAAAGTGTTACAGTCAATTTACATTTTTCCGACACACTTTTTAACGACATTTCACTATTTAACGACATTTTTCTGTTTTCCAAATCATAAAATGATATTATAAAGTTCACCTTTTAACGACATTTTTACCTTTTAACAACATTTTGGGTGCCTCCCAACAGTGTCGTTAAAAGGTGAAGTGACTGTATTACCAAAATCTAGATGCTAGAAGTTTGGCCATATTTTCTGATAATTTCAATGTTTACACAAATTTCAAGAGAAATGACAAATTTTATTTCATTTCAAAAAGTGTTAAAGTATACAAACATTGATTCATATGAGACAATAAACATTTCTTTCACATTTTAAAGACTCTACTGAAATTGCTTGATTTTTATAGGATCTCCATTATTTCCAAGAAAAAATTGCAATTACGAGGAAAATCTTAAACAATACTTTCATTTGGATTTCAATGAAATTACAAGAATTGAATTTTTCCATTCAGATAGTTCTAATTTAATAACCAAACGCCAGATCGAGTTTATAATTACTCTTTTCTACAACCCTTTGAAAGAAACTTAAGAATTCTAATTTTAACTTGACTCCCTGGGGATATCATATTTGGGTTTATGAATTATAAAACTACAAAAATTAAAACCAACCACCTTCTAAAGTACTCTCATTAGATTGGTCAAAAACAAATATTATCACAAGTCCTTGCTCCATGGAGTGAAGTCACTTGACTGACATAACCCAGACTTTAAAAAGTCAATTAAGTTCAAACAAAATGACCCTCAAAAATTTTTTATATCCACTGAAATTGAAATTAATTTTGGTTTCAAATATACCTAAACACCCAAAACTAATAATCATTAAAACTCAACCGGTCAAAAAAGGAGACTTAAAAGAAAAAAAGTTGGCTTCTTGTCTGAACTCATCACTGTCTACTCTGAAATTTATTGAGATGGTAATAAAAGGCTCGTAAATGTTACAAAAACCAGAAGATTCTTCCCATGCCAAGAGATCATGAAAGTAGAGAGGTTGATCCCAAAACTTGATGGTTGATGCCAACACTTAAAATGATGCCCTGCTCCTATTCTAATTTGATATTACCTATTTTCAATTATTAAATTTTCTTCTTAACCCTATTAAACCCAGGTGAAAAAAAATTACATAAAGGCCCAGATAAGGCTATTTTTAGCCTTCCCTGTAACTTGGCCATTTATTATGGTACAGTAGATTTTCAATATGTTTCAGAAAGGATTTTTTATGCTTGTCAACTTCTTTCTTATGAACTTTGATAATTGGAGCACACCTTGGACCTCAAAAACGGCCCATTTTATAGCTCTGCTTGTCATTGCTTTAATTGTTCTAAATGGTAGCCATATAATAGAATCAGAGTATGACACTTTGCATGCCCTCCCTCCGCTAAATGACTTAGGAAAGTGATTATTTTTTTTTCAAAATGTTTGTAAGGGATGTAAATATGAATTTACAAGTTGATTTTGAAAAAATCTATATCCACAATTCTGTGAAAAATCAAGAAAACTGTAGGGCAGGCTATTTATAGCTTGACCTGGGCCTTATAGGGTTAAAGGTTTCCAATAATTTTATTAATCTTTTTTCGTATTGACACTGAAAACTTTCCAAAATGAAATGCCAAATAATAAAACAAAAATATAATATCCCTCTTGCTAAGATGTTTGTTGATTAAATATGATCAGTTTTAAAATGGTAAAATCCTCATCATAACTTGAAGTATATCTTACTTGCAATTGGGTAAATTAAATAAATTACTTTTATTTTGTGTTTTCATCGAATTGATGTTATTAGAGAACATTTATTTATTTTATCCAAGTAAAAAGTTTTTCAGTTTATAGACGAGGATTTGGCCGTTAGTCTCAAAAACAACCTTTCAACTATAAACAATCAATCTGGTCTTATTTCATATCTTCAAAGAAGTATTTTCAGAATTCTTTTTATTTAATGCAGATTCATGTCAATCTGTCTTCTTTGAGAGCTTCTGAATATAGCTTTGGGAATAAAGATGGAACTTGGGGGTTCCATGATTTGAAAATGTATGCTTTTGCATAGGCATTAAAGACTGTAACTGCTTTGCGTTATTGCTCCAGAATTGTTAATATTTGCCTGAACTCCGCAAATTTTATGTTTGAAACCCAACTTTCAGAATGTAAAAATTTCGTATTTCCTGCTGAATTTTCTCAAAATCTCCCACTAAATTTTATATATTAATGTCAAAACATTGAAATGACTAATAAAGCTAGAAAAATTTCCAAAATTTACTGAAAAACTCATTTCTTGAGACAGCCTGTGATGTAACCATAGCTCAGCAAAGAAGCCGTCAAATCAGACACATTTCATGTTAAAAGTTGTCAGAATATTGCGTTCATTGTTTGACCCCTTCTTCTAACCATAATTAATCTGAGCAACAAGATTTTTATATCCATATATAATTTTCTTTGGATGGTTATTTCATGCATTTGAACGTTGCATTGAAGTAAAACTGAACAATAGCAGCAATTATACTAAAATTTTAAATCTAAAAAGAAAGTAATAGGCTTAAAATCTGATAAATTTCTTGAAAGGCAGCTCTTATGTCAGAGCATTCACATTGTCAATCATAAATACATAAAAATTAAAGCCTATCAAAAATGCTCATAAGTTCTATTAATATAGCTCTATTATTGTAAAAAATGCTATGATTGTTCAAAAACTAAAACCAGTGAATGAATCAAGAAAATCCTGTGGCATATAAATTGCAATGTTGGTTCAAAAAATGAAATGAAATAGGCAACGTAAAGGTTGGTAAATTGTTATTCGGTCTCAAAATATCTTAAGGGAAAATTCATATTACGAAGAAAATTGTATATGCCTAGTTAGATAAAATTGAAGAAAAACATTTAAAGAAGAAGTAGACTGGATTGCTTGGATCAGTTTACATGACATGTTGCCGTTTTAGATTGTATTTTAGAAGGAGAGACAGGATTTTCAACTTCACTCAAATGTTATTGTGCTTTTTTATATATTGTATTAACTTGGATTTGATCATCACAATTTTGGTCAAGGAAAAGTTGAGAATTACTTGCAACAAAATGATTTTTATGTAGTGCATTTTTTTTCAATGAAAATTCCATGAATAAAATTGATGCCAGATACGATTTCATTTCCCAAATCTTGAAGAAATGTTTGGGCAGCTATTAAGAACTTTTCAGTTTCTTCTCTTTGAATTCTTTATTGAATTCACTTTTGTAGCACAATAATGTTATATTGACAATTGAGTATAAAATATGTCTAGAAATAAATGCTAATGGCAGACTAAATTCAAGTGAAAAATCAACATTTATTGGTGGACACACTGTAATCAGTCCTACAGATTTCTCTTCTCACAATCCCTGTCTTTCCGTGAAGATCTTATTACTGCTCATTTTCCATGAAGTATGAAACAAATTGGACGGTGATAACCAAAATGAATATTAGATCATAAATTGTTTAAACTATGGAATTAGTTTTTTTGCTTACTTTTGAAATCTTCTACCTGACACTGCAAGGAAGAACTGAAAATGGCAGGGGAGAACTTTATACTCTCAGCAAAGGTCATCATGAAATGTTTTATAATGTGAGAGCTTTAATTCAGATGCTTAATGTTTGTGGGGTCAAGATTATCAAAACGAGAAAGAGAAATTTTTATAATTTAAGTATTACGTGGAGTGGGTTAAAATTTCAATGTAACGATTTAACTGATGTTCCCCGCAAAAGTGAACATATTTGGGGTGTTGTTAAAAAGTAGTAGAACAAAATTGTGACCAAAAGGATTTGATAGATTGTTTTACCCAGCTCTGTAGCAGAGTTTCTTGGTACGACAAACGTGCATGGAACTGGACGGAGCAATCCATCCAATCATTTTAGCTACACTTTTTGTCTATCTGTTTTTTAATAGCACCACAATTTTGCTCAGAATCACATAGAATATCAGTAGGGTGTTTCACAAAGCTCCAGAATCAGTCTGTGTGGTTTTTACTTTTTAGAGTATATATTTCTAAGTCCAATACTATCATTTGTTTTAGAAAAAAGTTGAATTTTAGACTTCCCACCAAGCCACACAATTTAATTAGGCATTTTCATTATTTTAGGATCTGTCTAGAGGAAGTAATGAAAACTCTGGCAAAAATGTGGTCAATATCAATTGTAAGTTGAAGAAATAGAAGGATTATTACCATTTTATCCAATTATAATCATTATTTATAATCACACAATTAATATTGACCACATTTTTGCCAAGGATATCATTACTTCCTCTAGACATATCCTAAATTAATGAAAATGCCTAATTAGCTTGTGTGGCTTGGTGGGAAGTCTAAAATTTGACTTTTTACTGAAAAAATGATAGTTTTGGACTTAGAAATGTAAATTCTAAAAAAACCACACACACTGATTCTGGAACTTTGTAAAACACCCTACCAAAAGTCGTACTGAAAAATCATATTTTGGCATGTCGCTGCCCGTGCAAAAGATTTTCATTGAAATTAGATAAAAGAAAGAATTCATTCGGTACAGTCAAGAAGCGAAAAATTCTCAAGTTGCATGATTTAAAATAAATAGCGTTACTCTTTCTGTTAAAAATTTAAAAATGAATTTTCTTTTTTTCATTTTATAAGTACTTTCTTTAAATATTCATGCATATAATATAGGGTTATTACATTTCGAAGTCCACCTTTTTATATCTTTTCAATATCTTTTTTCATCTACATTTTAAATTGACCCAAATGCCTTAGAACTTGTAATGGGTGAATAGCTCAAACTGTGCAATGTCTATATTGACATTATTACTGAATACTTGGTGGCTTCATAATAAAAGCCCAATTTGAAAAAACGTTGAATCTTTTACAATCTTTCAGATGCTTGAAAATTTTAAGTATACAGGATTTTCAGAATTTAAATGAGCTCACTTTTAGCAATCTTTTTTATCAAATGAAATTATTTTGGGTTGATGGAGTGATTTCGTATTTACTTTACTTGAGATAGGTTCTCAATTTCATAGCATGTAGGTAAAAGAAAAAAAGTCGAAATAGAATTTGAACTTTTTTTAAGTAGGAGAACATCCAATCTTGCTTCATTTGAATGAACTTCTTTTCATTGCATTTTTCTTCATTTCCTTGCCTCTACATTTTTTTAAGAAAAGGCAATCTTTGCCTCAACAAAGTTCTTCAGTACACTTCTAATAACAGCACTGAAATTAATCAATACCATCTCAGGTTTAAGACGTACTTCCCTGAGTACGGTGGAATTATCTTTGAGGTAGATAGAGACTACATTTTCTCTATTCACTGGTTTCCTATTTCTTGGATGCTACCCTCATTTATTCACATAATTTTCAATGCCACACAAACAGACTTTAAAAGAACCGACAAAAGTACTCAATTTATAAGGAAACTTTTTTCTCTCTCTCAAGAGCAGCTGCCAAAAGTTTTTCTTTCGTTGAATTTATGAAATATCACAAAAGTCTTGATCTTATTTGCATTCAGCGTGATTATTGTCAGGCAGGACAAAAATTATATAGACTATCTTTTAAAACAAGCACGAAAGCCGTGCATAACCTGCGGATGTTTCCTTATGAGCAAAAGTATATCTTGACTGCAAGAAAATTGAAAATAATTTGAAGACAAGTTTAATGATGGAATGATGGCGGCTACGCTGCCATAGCCGCCATTGAAAAACTGATGATGTTCCATTGAACAGAGTACAATAGAGGGCAGCACAAACTTGACGTAAGGTTGTTGCTTGATGAGAGTCCGAGTATCAAAAAAAGACAGTCGCCAAACGCCGGTCAAAGAAAGGAAGGAGTCTTCTGCTTTTGCCGATTATTGTGCTCTGTCGGAAAACTGTTTTTTCTCTTTT
>JAOWAT010109664.1:0-10429 GCA_028571025.1 Longipedia americana
GAGAGAGAGAGAGAGAGAGAGAGAGAGAGAGAGAGAGAGAGAGAGAGAGAGAGAGAGAGAGAGAGAGAGAGAGATATGGCTTGTGATGAAAATGAAAGAAATTGGCAGAGATGTGGAAGAATCAAAAATGAGGAACTAAAGTTTTGATGAAAGGTGAAGAGAAAACTTTTCCTTTCTATCCATCTCGTCAAGTCTCAGCTTATCTAATATTATGGTTACTGCTCAGTTCCTTGTCAATGATTTTATATAGATAAAGTAATAACGAACAAATTTTGTTTGAAAGGTCAAAAGATAACAAATATTTGATGATGTATTTCTAAAATTGGCCACATGTAAATTGTGTTACCGATCTTAAATCACAAATATCTTACGTTTTGAATATTACTTATAATGCTGCAGTTAAAAATATCTTCAGGTAGTACATGGTGAATGATAACAAAAACACTTTTCATCTTCATGGGCTCATGAACTTAGAGTTCTTGTTAGGAAAGATTGGTTTTGTAACGAATGTTGTTTCTATGGGGTTATAAAGAAGGATTGCCTTTATTTCAAGTTCTGTTAAATGATGCATGAGGGAGGATTAAAATTAGATTTTAAAAGATAGCTTCATTTTTTTCTCAAGACTAGTGAAAAAGAAGCCTTAATTTCAAATTTTCATTAAAAATCGAATAGTTCGAAGATGCATGTACTTTTCGGCTTTTAGATCATACTCTTTTTTAGTTTAATGGTATTTCCATCCAAATTTGTAGAAAGTAAATTTGTAATAAAGAGAATACTATTCAAATATAATTCAAATTTCCAAGGACGTTTCAGATATTTAAAAAAATACACTTTGCCTCTTGAAGGAGGAAGCCCTTCTGATTATTTTGTTCGAAAATAATGATTTTGTAGTTTTGTGTCTTCTTCATTTCTATTTGAAATTCATTTAGTTTAAATTGGTTCAATATTTTCGGAGCTGTCTATGTCAGACTTTTCTCACTTTAGATTCATTCATAATCGAATGAATTGACATTTTTGGAAATAATTTTCAGCAATTTTCTTCGAAAGACTGGAGAAATTGAATAACAAGATATGAAAAATTCAGTCAAGTTGTCTCAGTTTTTGTTAAGTTTCGTAAAAAATGATGCCCGGACGTGACTTGAAAAATTGCATCTGACCCACTGAGTTCAAAAGTGTTCTTCCGTTTTTCAAAAAATGACTGGAAGGGGTGGCTACCAGCCCCTAAATTTTACTACATAAATACACAACTAAATTCTTATGATTTTTTCTTTGTTCTTGTGCAGGGAAAGTCTATTGCTATGTTTGTCAAAAATCTGTGCAGAAAAATCAGGGAAAATAAAATAAATAGACTAAAACGTAAAAGGCAAGTTGCCACCTAAAGGAGCCAGCATAAAAAGATCTTTAATTTGATGTCCGTCCCGACCTAATTGGTTACACCTCGGCCCACCGTACTATTGTACCAACTTCACAAAATAATTGCTATGGAACAATCGAATCGCCAGCTTAAAATTAACTTTTATCTAATAAATTTTTAGGAACGAAACTAGAGTTGAATTGCATGAAAATTTATTCCAATTCAATTGAAAGAAAAGTTAGAATGTTGAAAAACTCATTTGAAATCTCAAAAGAGAGTTCAGGTGAATAAAGTATAAAAGAAGTATTGAAAAAAGGTGAAAGAATTCATCAAAAATTGAAAATAAAATTTCAACCAAAAGTTTTATTTCATTTTGTACAAAATGTCAAAAGTTCACAATATTGTGGCAGTATAAAGAAAATTCAGAGAATAGAACCTCATTTAAAAACAGGGAAAATAAAGACAATTCTGAGTAACATGAATTAAAGAAAGGGTAGAAAAAATGTCGAACTTTTTTTTCATGATTTTCGAGAAATCAGTTTTAGTCCCTGAGGGATTAGCGAGTGGAAAAATGATTCCCGAGGGGCCTAAAACTGATTTTTTGAAAAAAAAACAATGGAAAAAGTGAGACTTTTTGCTGCTGCCAAGATCCAATGGACTTGGCGGGAGCCAAGGAATGACGTTTTTTCTTCTTCTTCTTGCGCTTCTTGTTCTTTTTGTGACAAATCTGAAACTAGCGTAATCCAACGCATGTTCCACCAGTGATTATCCACTGAACCATTTGTTGGGATGAATATCGAATTTGTTTCATGCAGCTGAGACTGACAGATTTTGAGCAGAAATAAAGGAAATTTGAGGTGCCGCAACTGAATTTAGTATGCGGCAATAGATATAAATTCAGACGCGGAGCGGCTGGCGCTTTAAATTTTAACAAATCTTTACTCTCAAACTTACAAACACACTTATGGCAGCAGCATTGCGGGGATTCCGCGCTTGTTTACTATGGCTAAGGTAATTTTTTATAATGAGTCACTTTTTAGCGTACACCCTATTGAAATATATGTTATGTAGAAAAATTTGGGAATCTTTGCTGAAAATATTTTTTTAGTGACAAGTGAAGTCATGGAAACAAAAGAAACTTTCTCTGCATGATTTCTGTAAAATTATAGGAAAAAAGAAATTTTTTTTCATGATTTTGGAAATCATGAAAACAAGTATTTTTTTTCATGATTTATTGTAGCGAAATCATGAAAAAAAGTACTTTTTTTCCACGAAAGAAAGTTGAACTTTTTTTTCATAATTTGCTTCATAAAAATCGTGGAAAAGAAGTGAGTCTTTAAAAAAAATATGTTAGACTCAAATTCAGTAGATTAGTAAGGAGCAATCCTTTTTTCAAAAACACATTTTCGTATCCACTTTTTACTACAAGAAATATTGGAACCCCCCTTCCCCCCATTTAAAATGCTTCACTTTAATTAATTTTGAGAAACTGTCTTCAATTCCTGATCCATTATACGGAATATTACGTACAAACTTAGAAAAATAATTGAATTGGGCGTTAACAAAGGGTTCTATTTCAGCTCAGTCCACGGTATTTTTGCTAAAGTTTAAACCAAACTGGTGATTCCAGTCAAGTGAATGCCTTTGAGGTCATGAATCAATTAAAGTACTGTGATCAATATTCTCAATTTCATAACTGTGAAAGTCTGTAAGTTTTCCTCCAATTATTTAGAGAGCATCAAGGGAAAGCCATAATTTTATTTTATTTGTTAATACGAACAGCTGAATACCAAATTTGACATTTCAAGATTCAACGGTTATGCAACTGAATTCATTTAAATTTCACTTTGAATAATTAGATATACGACATTTTTGGTGTAATAGGGTTGAAATTGGAATTGAACAATTTATTCATTTGTAAAAATAGATTTTTTATACAAACAAATTACCGTGGACCGGGGTAATATGGTCTCCCTGGGGTAAATTGGATCCCCTGCTTAAAACCCTTAATTATGTTTTTGGGGTACTTGTCTTCAATTCATATTCCAATTGAAAAATCGTACCTAAATTTTAGACGGATTTTAAAAATTATTAATTTTAAGCGTTTTAAGTTGGGGTGGGGAGGGTTAGGTTCCACTTTACCCAGGGGGGTCCATATAACCCCTGTCTACGGTATGTAGGCCGGGACAAACATTTATGTCTTAAAAAGATCTATTTTATAAACAATATAGAAGGCTCTGCTACTCACCACACATTAAAGGCAGACTGAAGTGAAATTCTTATGGGCTAATTTTGTGTAAATAATTGTAAACTGACTTCTAAAAAAGTTTTTGTTTGTAAAAGATAAATTTTTTCGACAAAAGTTGGCAAATTTTTGCTTAAAAATTAATGGTGAGTGGCACATTAAATCAATTTTGCGGATTTAGAGAGAGGAAGTGTTACTACTAGAGGGATTTAAATTTTCAGGGAAACTCAATGCTTCCTCTAATTAAGAAGAAACAAGCACGAAACCGTGCACCGACTGCTGCCTTTGATCATTTGAGTGAAAGAGTAAGAGGATCACACAGTACGAACTGTTTATGAAATGTATCAGAAATTGGTAAAAAGAGCCTGGAAAATTTTTAATATTTGAAAAATTAAAGAAAATTGAAAACTCAAAGAAGAAAAATTTTTAAAATTGAAAAGATTGAATTTTTTTGAAAAAATAGATATTGTTGAAAAATTTGAAAATTTTGCAAAATTTTTGAAATTATTGAAATATTTGAAACTTTTGAAAAATTTGAAACTTTTGAAAAACTTGAATAATTTGAAATATTTGAAAATATTAAAAATTTTGAAAATTTTGAAAATTTGAAGTCTCTTGAGCTTCTTTCATAATCTAAAATCTTTCCGATTGTCTCTGATTGTCTGATTTTCCGATTTTCAAAAAAGACAGGTAAAGCACAACAACAACAACAACATCAACAACAACAACAAGTTGAAAACCTGCGTGTTGACTGCGCCTTTTCAGGCAGCAGCAAAAATGAAAATGGTTTGCCACTCACCATTATTTTGCGATGTAAGTTTTGGGAAAGTTTTTGAAAAGAAATAATCAAATATATATCCATTGATTAAGAGAGATCATTTTGCAGTTTTGACATAAAATTTGACCAAAAAAATCACTTCAGTCTGCCTTTAAAAATGTACTTTTCACAAATATAATATAAAGAAAATTGCAAAATATTTTGACACAGTAATAAAATCTGAATTTGGGTGAAAAAATTCTAATTTTACTATACTCAAAAATATTTTTTGTGCGTAGCTTTAGTTTGTCATAATTTTTAAATTTTTATGGAAGTCTCAGGGAAGTTTATTGACGAAAGATCATTTTGGGTCAAACAGTGATTGGGTAGGAAGCTGAAAATTTTATGTACTACGATGTTACAGTTTCCCAAACAAATTAACTTCAGTGCTTTTTGTCATCAAGGTAATTTTTTCCGGGAAAATGTAACACTCACATTGTTCGCCCTATTGAAATCAAAATGGGGGTAGCAATTTTACCTGAAGTTCAAGGAATAACTTTTGTATCTCCATTTACAAGTATCAAAGAATTTCATCAATGGTCATTTGGAATACATCACCTTACAAATGTTCATTATGTAGCAATGTTCACTGAAGACCAATTCACCTTTTCTTCATTTGTGTGAATTTCACTGAATTCAAAAGAACTGTATATTAGAAAAGGAAACAGAATCGGCAAATATCTTCTACATCCTCAAAGCTAGAATGATGATTAATACTGTTTTAGATTTCATTTTTTGATATTGATTCCAAAATGGTGTCATGCATTCCTCAAGTTTCAAGGATGGGTAGGATATTTGTGGATTTCGTTTCCTTTTCTAGTATATCGTTCTTTTGAAATCTGTGAAACTCGCACATTTTCTTCATTTTCTTCCTTTGATTCAATTTATTCATTATATTCATTTCAGTCATATATTTTTTTATTTTGCCCATTTCATTCATTTTATTATCAATATTTATTTTAGTATTATTCATTTTATTAATATCTTTATTTATTTGCTTAAATTTCTTTCAAATAGTTCATTTCTTCAATTTTGTTTTGATTTTATTGATTTCCTTGAATTCTTTGATTATATTTATAGTATCTGCAAGAAGACTTTCTTTAGCATATTTTGGTTTTCAAAACCGCATCAAGTTAAGCATTGTTTGGTGCTTGTTAGATTTTGCTTTAGAAGCAAAATTATCCCTTTCAAAGCAAAGCCTACCTATATAGATTTTGCTTTTGGTTTGATAGAAGTTGCTTCCGGATCACTTTCCAACCCTTAAAAGCAGTGAGGTTCTTTTCATGAATAAGGATTGATGTAACCAGAGAAATACTTACTTGAGGAAAAAGTTGTTTATTTGTTTCCTAATGAATGCACGTAATCCGAGGAATTTTCCGTATATTCTATGCAGTACGGTCTTTAAGAAGTCTCTTTCTCGAGGGTCTTCACTATCGAAAAGCTCTAAAAGGTTCAACACAAATTTCTGGTCTATGACTTTTTTACCAATGCTAGGTTGAAAATCAGGCGATTCCAAAAAACGAAGGAAAAATTCGTATACAAGCTGAAAGAAAATCAGAGAAAAAGAACGATTAGTCAGTCTCATATTTAATCTAATGATAATTTTATGCAAGTTACTCCTAGTTACTTCAAGTAATTTTTGGGGTGTTCTAACGGATATTCAAGGTGAGGAAATAGAAGTACAATTTTCATTCTTTTTTGATCTAAATTTATCGGAATATGTTAGAAAAAATGAGATTTCCCAACGGACTTTTGAAATTAATCAAAATTGAAGCTTACAATTTTTAGCAAGATAAGTAAAAAGGATTATTCAATTATCTGTTTCCCCTACTCATTGTATTTAGCAGCTAAACAGATTTTTATATAATTTTAAGACATTTAGAAGGCCTATTTGCGCAGGGTGATGAACATTTAAAACCCTTTCTTTTTTTCTAATAATGAGCATTTCGTTCATATGCATACATTGTAGAGAGTTGCGTGCGAGTAAGTGAAGCCTGTGTACTGTACTTATACAGGCGACAAATCATGGTTAGAATTTGCCTTGTTTACTCAGAAAAATCTAACTTTGAAAAAGCACCCTAGCAAGCAACCTGAGCTTTATGGAAACTTTTTAATTTCAAAATATTTTGGAAAAATCATTGAATTAATGAAATATATTTCCACGTTGTGCTAAATATGAAGTGAAAGAGAAATATTCGGCCCTGTTTATTTTCTGATTTTTTTTATAGAATCGGTAAAACTATAACTAAACTGAGCTATCCAGATATTGAGGTTAAAGATGCCAATTTAAATAAAATTGCTGCATAACAGAGAGCTTAAAATGCGATTTTCTCAAAATTGGGCAAAATTTTTATTTTCAAAAGCCCATTGGGCACCTCAAATATTGATCGGCAAAACCAGTGTATTTCCAAATTTTTTATCTAATTCTTCCAAGTAAATTTTTACTTGGGGAGATTCAACGATTCAGTTTGAATTCTTACTTTTAAACCATCTTACAAAAACTCCTGCCCGGTGAATTGTACCAAAAGGCCATCTTTGGACCGCTTACATGCAATACAATATAATGTCCACATAAATTGAATTAAATTCGTACAACACAAAATATATTCTAATTTTCAAGAATTTGCCAAATACAGATTTTTGCATTGAGACAGATTACAAATTCCCAGAAAGACATTTCACTTGGAACTAAAATTGCATCTTCTTTTTTCAAAAGACAGATTAGAAGAAAAAGGAAAATGAATGGATTTTTGACAGTGGTGTAGCTGACACAGCTTTTGGAGAAACAAGGACGGAACCCATCCTAGGCATGGCAACATCAGAGGGCAGGAGAAAATGATTAGACAGAAACTGAAATGATTTTAACTGTTTGGACCTGTCTTTTAAGATAGAAATCAATGCCGATCATGCGTTGACCACATGATCACTGCAGATCATGCGTTAATCACATGATCAATGCCGATCATGCGTTGACCACATGATCACTGCAGATCACACATTAATCACATGATCAATGCAGATCATGCATTGACCGCATGATCAATTACCCCAAGAGGAGGCAGCACACATCCCACCAGGGAAGTCAAAAAATTTTATTTGTTATTTTCAAAAATCGGATGATTTTGAGTACTTTTCAAAAAATTTGAAAAATTGCCGTAGGGGGCCGCACTCCCCGAGGGGAAGTCAGAAAATTTTATTTGATATTTTTAAAAATTGGAAGATTTTGAGTACTTTTCAAAAAATTGAAAAATTGCCCCTAGGGGGCCGCACCCCCTCCCAGCCTGAAAATTTTGCCAAAAGTTGTATTTTGTCATATTATGTCATCCATGAAAATTTCATTCAAATCAAAAGAGATTTGAAAGAGTTACGGGGAAATTTCCAAGTTGACTGACGGAGGAGAAGGAGAAGAAGAAGGAGAAGAAGGAGAAAAAAGCCATTCTACGTTGCCATGCAAAAATATAGCTAATTTGGTTGGGTAGATAGCTTCATTGAGTTCCATGTACATTTGTAAATATATGACAAATGTGCATAAAATTGTGTGAAGCAATCCCAGGCTTATTTCTGACAAATTTTTTGAAAACTGAGAGCCGAATTTTCCAAAAACTGAGAAAAAATCTTAAAACCACGAAATACAAAATTTTTAGATTTTCTAAAGTCGGCTTTTGGGGGGTAAAACTACCGTTTTTGACCACATTTTTTATTAATATTTGCCAAAAAATGTCAATTTTCAAGTAAATTTTTTGAAAAAACTTAGGATTTTAGTGAAAATTGAGTAAAAATTTCTACAAAACTAAGAAATTTTATCAAAACTGATCTCCAAAGACTAAATTTTTTCCACTGTTTGATTAAGGGAAAAGGTGTGATGAAAAAATCCTGATTTTATCCATCCAACCAATTTAACTATATTTTTGTATTATCATTTTGAGCAAAGACCTTTGAATTTGTCACTCATAGGCAGAACATCAGTTAAGAATGATATAAAAAATATTCTGTTGTTTGCCAGGCACTGCTTATTTAAATGTATTGATTGTTCATTGAACAATTTCTTCTTTTAATCCTAAAATCACAAATTTTTTTGATATCACAGCATATTTTCACAACTTTGTGATTGAATTTTCTCAGAATTCAATTGAATTATCCATCTTCATTTTTCTGTGAGTCATCTTGAAGAGCTGTTTTATCCTGGAGCTCATTTCCAGATGTGGAAGTCCTTCTACTGGAATTTTTGCCATTTCTGGAAATAGAGATGTCAATCTGGGGAAAGAACTTGTTCCACATTCTCATAATGGATTTTTTATTGCTCCAAATATGCACGTCGACAAAGTTGTACCACTGACGATTGACTAGCATGCAGTTTTGGAGATCACTCGGGTCCAAATAGGAGAAAATTTCGCGGAGAATTAACACTAGATCACGATCAAATAAGATCTGAAAACTGCTTTCAGATGACTGAGACATCGTCATCTTGCATGGAGATTTTTGGAGATTTTTGGAGATTATAAAGAGATTTCTGAAAATGCTTTTTGAGATTTTGGGATTATTTGGAGATGATGAATCACATATTTTTCTATTGAATATCAATGTTTTGTTTAGAAGGTTTTGATTCACTTTGATCATTACCTAGAAGGTTGTATAGCAATCATCAGTGGTTTGGAAACTGTCTTCTTGAATCGATATTCTTAGATATTTTTGGAGATGATGGTGCACATTTTAAATCATAGTTTTTAATTCCTTTTCAAAGATAAATCGATGTTTGTTTGAAAACCAATGGTTTGCCAATGGTTTGTTCCGAAAATCATGGGTTCTACCAAGAATGATGTCACCATTCATAACAAATTGAGCAATGTTATTTTCAGCTGGTTTGACAAGATCATTGGTAGGTAGTTGGTTGTGTCAAAAGACAACAATGCAAATTCAGTCTTTTCTCCCAAGTTTCATTCCTTCTAATGTTTCAGATTTGGAATGGATTCAATGACAAACCAAACTTTTGAAACCAAATATTGTAATTCATAACAAATTTTTTGCTTCATCATCTCTGAAATCTCAAAAAATTCCCATGTCACATGATAGTGTCTCAATCATCTGAAAGTGGTTTCCAATTGGTTTTAACCCTTTGGCCACATATTCATATAAATAGACGAAGTTACCAGAATCCTGAGCTTTTGATTCTGAAATCTCAAATTTTTGACTTTACAGAAATCTCAGAGAATGTTCTTTTACCTAATTTTTAGATAAAATTAATGTTTGTTCTTTTTAATGACATTATTCAATTTGAGTTGAGATAACAAAATAGGTCTGACAAAAAAATCTATGATGGTTTTTGCGGGTTTAAAGTGAGATGGAGAGTTTCTTCTAAAATGATGAATTCGTGATTAAAGGTCAATAAAATTCATAAGTTGTTCGAGGGTTAAAAATTGGGGACTATTCCAAATGAATTTTATATTTAAATTTTCTCCCTAGCAATCTGCAAAAAATTGAAACCTAAGATGACAATATATTTGTCTAAAACATTTTCATATAATTAGCCCCAAAATAATCTTGAAAAAAATCCCTAATTCCTGCCAGTACAAAAATTCTTTCTTCTCACTGCACAAAGGTACTTGAGAGTAATTTCATAACCAACGCTTTCAATATAGCAGGCATTACAATAAGAAATGTGACTCAACTATGGCCATTCATACGAGATGGTTTTTACCTTAGTTGGGTTGTAGAGCTCTTAGATATCTGAGCACAGTAGGTTCTCTTCCTGCTACAAATGAATTATGGAGTAATTCATTGGATAAGCAAAGTATTATTCAGAATATCTACTGAAACTTGTTGTTCAGTTCTCATTTAGTAGGAAAATCTATTGGTATACATCAATTCTGTAATTTTTAAAAAGATTTTTATCATTGATGGATAAAAATGCTCATAGCACTATTATAAACTATTTTTTTGATTATTTTTTTGATTATTTTTTAAATTGAACGCCAAAATTTAACAAAAGTTAGAAAAAATCGCAATGCCAAGACAT
>JAOWAT010109775.1:0-10428 GCA_028571025.1 Longipedia americana
TGGTTGCTCAGAGCTGAAGAATTTTTTTGTCAAAATTCTTTCAGATTTGATTTTAGGTGATAAAAATCCAAAAATTAAAGGTGTCCCCAAGTTGATCTGGGAAAATATGCCACACCCTACTTACAAATTTTTTTCTTATAAAGTAAAGAGTGTATTTTAGTAAGGCTCGGACTAATTAGTGTAGTGGAATGCTAAAAATGACCGGGCGGCCTTTGACACAAGCTAAATCTGCTCATATGTACAAAAAATAAGATTGCTGAAGAAAAATTTGGAAAAAATGGCAGCTATTGGCAGTTCTGAGCAGTCCAAATTTACTTCAATGAATGGGACCTTATTAAGTGAAAGAAAGCCTATACTGAAGTAAATTTGAACTGCCTCTAGCTACCCTAAATCAAGAAAATTTCAAAATTAGTTTGATTAGCAATCAGTTTTGGGTCAAAATGCAAATGCATCAAGACTACGCCCCAGGAAATTGGAAGCAACATCTGATTTAGTCCGACCCCTAATTTTAGATGTGACAGACAAAAATGAAAAATAAAGTATCTGTAAATATCTTTTGCATCCTTTGAGCTTTAGGAATGTTTGATACCATTTTGGGATCACAATACAAATAAAGTAAAATTTTTAAGCTAGCTACTTTCAAAGGTCCATGGACCAAGATAAAGGTTTTGGTCCAAAATTTAATCAATTTAACTAGAAATCATAACAAATGCTAATTTTGTACAAGTAAATAAAAAATTTGTATTTTAGAATTTTCATTGTAGAAACTTTTGACAAAAATGTCAATAACTTTGGATCAAACCATCCAATTTTGAAATAGTAAATATTTAATGAATCTTCCTGAAATTTTCACCAATGATGCGTTTTGACATTTTGAGTAAATTTTTGAATTCTCAGAATTTTTTTCAAAATTTTGGCCATTTTTGGCGGAAAAAGTTACTACAATGAAACAAAAAATCCTTCTTACTTTATCCAAAATTAACGAATTTTCCAGAAATTTTCACCAATGATGTGTTTTGACATTTGAGTAAATTTTTGAATTTCCAGATATCTTTTTTCAAAATTTTGGCCAATTTTGCCCCCAAAAGTTACTACAATGAAACTAAAATCCTTGTAACTTTTTCAAAACTTAACGAACTTTGGTGAAACTTTCACCAATGATGCGTTTTGATATTTGGAGTAATTTCTTGAATTTTCAGAATTTTTTAAAAATATTTTGGCCATTTTTGCGCCAAAAGTTACTACAATGAAACTAAAATCCTCCTAACTTTTTCAAAACTTTATTAATTTTCTTGAAATTTTCACCAATGATGCGTTTTGACATTTTGAGAATTTTTTGAATTATCAGAATTTTTTTTCAGAATTTTATTACTTTTTGGTGCCAAGAGTTACTGCAATGAATCTACAATTCTTATAATTTTTTCAAAACTTAACGAATCTTCCTTAAACTTTCACCAATGATTCATTTTTTTTCTTGCTATTTGTTTCAACAGAAACTTATCTTTAGAAATTATTTCTGTTTGACTCTTCGGCTGCTTCAGGACGTACTCGTCCTTGTTATATGGAGAATAATATGCAAAAAAATAAATGTTCAATATTGACCAAAATTTTGTTTCAGGGGTTCAACAATGGTATGAAAAGCCACCATGCCAAATTTTACAACATTTTATTTAGAAAAGTTGCTGAAATATCTCCCTACCATTCCCAGTATTTTATTATTATCCTCACTGTACGTCAGAGTTCATGAGAAAAAATTTCATTTAAATATTTTACTGAATAAAATTGATGCTGCTTTTTCTATTAAGTCACTCACTATGGTAAAATCAATATCTATGTCTCCTTTTCCTTGACAATAGTTGTTCCTTGACCTGCCCTGTTCACAGCAGGTAAAAATGAAACCAAAAATTTCTTTCAGAATTTTATTTATCACTGAATGCCTGTCAATTTGTGACAGAATTTTTAACCTAATATAATTTTTTATGTCCATTGGTCAAGTCATGGTTTCATATACCAATACTGATTTGTTACATTATGTATATCACTTAAATGACTCCGAAGATCTGGTACATTTTGAAATATTGCTTCACAAACTCTGCACCTATAGGTCATTATGATTTTCATATGCTTCCTTTCTTCTGTATTGTGTTCATCTTTTAGATGTTTCTTAGCTATTGATGGACTACGAATCTTTATTCCACATAATTGACAAGTGTATCTTTGCATGTCAGTATGTACCCTTAATATGTGAAGCTTCAGTATATTTTGAGTCAGAAAAACTTTTGAACATTCATTACATTTTACTGCTGCAGAATTTTCATGGGTTATTTTAAAGTGTTTGTGAAGTTCTGTCTTTTTGTCACATTCTAAATGGCATATTTTACATGCCCATTTTTTCTCAACATGTGCACGAGTTTGATGATATTGCAATTCAATTTTAGAAACAAAAGTTTTGTCACATATCTCACAAGGATATGGTTTTTTCCCATTATTATGTTTGCTATTTACATGGTAATCACATTGATTTTTTGCATAAAATCCCTCACCACATATGGTACAAATGAACTTTTTTAGTTTTTGATGCACTTGTTTGATATGCTCTTTGAGGTTATCTTTATTTTTTAAAATTTTCCCACACTCATTGCATTGGAAAGATTCATTTTGGGATTTAACCCCATGACTGAAAGCCATATGCAGAGAACACTGCTTTTCATCAACAAAGTATCTCTCACATAAATCACATTTCATCAAATTGTCAGAGTGAAAAGATTTCAAGTGTTCATTATAAGAGGATGCAACTTGAAAGCCAATTTTACACTTAAAACAAACAAAACCTAAGTCATGTGATTGCTGTAAATGCTGCTTCAATTCACTTTGAAAGCTATAACCTTTACCACAATTCATAAAGCACATAAAATCTTTCTCATTCAAATGCATTCTCTTCTTATGATAAGTTAAGACTGTAGAACTTCCGTCTGTAAAGAAATCACACATATCACATTGTTTTGCTTTAGGATGTTCTTCTGTCATATGGTTCAGAAATTCAATCCTAGTATCTAGAACCTTTTTACACAATCTACAATGAAAACTTATTCCTGCCTTTCTTTTGTGACCAAATGAATTTATATGTATGTTATATGCATTCAAATTTGGAAATGATAACACTTTTTTAGGTGAGCATATGTCACATTTAAATTCAGTATCAAAAACAACATCTTCACCATGCACTCTTCTTAGGTGATTTTTTGTCTTTTCATGACTCGCCAATAAGTATTGGTTTTTAAATCCTTTTCTGCAAAGTTCACACTTAAATTCCATAGTATAATATCGATGATCATTCCTTCTCTTAGTATTTCTGTTCCTTTTTTCAATCTTTCCTTCTGTTTCATATTCATTGCCATTAGCATTAAAACAATGAGATTGCAATTTTTCCTCCTCTTCTTCATTTTCCAAATGGGTATCATAGTTAGTTAAAGGTACTTCTTCACTTTCTAAATAAGAGTCAGAGGTAGGGAAAGATATTTTGTCTTTGTCTTCAACTCCATGTGTTAATTCCTTGTTACCATCATCAGAGTTAGCTAAAGATATTTTTTCTTTGTCTTCAATTTCATGTATTAACTCTTTATCATCATTATCATCATCAGGTACTTCAAATTTGATTACCTCAGTATTGTTAAGATTTTCATTATCAATATCTTTAATGCTTTCCTTTTTGTCTTCATTTTCAACTTTTACCTCACATTTAGGGCTGTCTGAGAATGTATCTTTAAGTTCAGGCTCTAACTTCCATTCAAAATCATCATCATATTTTTGACTTTTATCAAGATCAAGCTCAGATTCATATTCTATATTTAAATCTGCTTCCACTTTAAATTGCCTTTTTTCAATTAGCTCTTTAATATAACACAATTGAGTGTCTATAAAACTTTGAATGGTTTCTTTACTTTCAGAAATACCAAACTCTTTTAAATCAATGTCAATATTGATTTCTTTTAATTTATGAATACAATCTATGTGCATATGGAGACGTTGTTCATTTTTAAATCCAATAGAGCACTCATTACAATAGAATTCTTTCATATGATGTTCTCTCATATGCCTATGCAGCCGCTTTTTAATCCTAAAAGATGCATCACATTCATTGCAGTTCCACATTTTACCTTCCTCATGCGTAACTTTCATGTGATCTTGTAAAAGCATTTCATTGTAAAATAAATCAGTACAAATATAACAAATCTTCCTAGTAGGATGTAACTCCTTTGCATGACTTATAAATCCTTCCTTTGTGTCATGAAAAGCATCACAGAACTTACAATAAAATGATATTCCAGCAAGTCTCAAATGACTTCTTGTCTTATAATGTGTTTCCACTGTTTTATTATCATTGTTAAATGACACATTGCAATCTTTACAATGAGATTTGCCCTCTGCAGGATTCAATACATTTCTATGGCCAGCAGTGGTTAAATGACGTTCTAAGAATTTTTTGGAATAAAAAAATTTGTTGCATATTGTGCATCCAAAATTTTCATGTTTGCCAATGTTGTTGTCTTTTTTGCTTATTTTAGTATCAAAGTCACCATCATCAAGGTCTGATATGTCATATTTTTGATCTGTATCTAAACCATTTGTGAGTTTTGGGTCTTCATCTGCTAGAAAACCATTTATTTTTGTTTCACTTTTTGATCTTTTAGCATTATATTTTCTGAACTTTGACTTTCTTTTTCTTGTTTTATAATTTTGTTGTTTTGAACCAATATAGTCACTATCATCACTTTCAAAACTGTCTCTCTTTTCACTTTCAAAGCTTTCACAATAATTTTCTAACTCTGATGTATCAGAATTATTTTCTAGTTCTTCCCATTTGATGACTTCATTTATCCTATGACCATTTTGAATCTTTTTTTCAGCAGTTTGCTGTGTTATCAGCAGATTTTCAAAATCAACATCAGAAAACCTCTCTATTCTTTTCAATCTTAATAGGACTTTAAAATTGAAATCATTAAACTCATTGAAATTACTAATCAGTCTTTTAACTTCAAAAGGATCAATATCATTATTCACATAGAAGGAATTTAAGTTACCGATGACCTTATCATAACAAATTTCTGATTTAAATTGCAGTGTATCAACTGTAGGTTCATTTTCCCTAGAATATGGAGGCATGTCAACTAACTCTTCTACTTTTATTTTATTTTCTGATTCAAGGTAATCTTGGTCTACATCCATGACTTACAAATCCAATTTGAGCGCGAACTTTTAATGAAATGAACATTTGTCCTGAAAGTAAAAGAAAAGTCATAAATAATGCATATTGATTTATATACTACAGCATAAATTCAGGTACAAATTTATTCAAATTAATCAAAATTTTTGAAAAGCTCTGCCACTTTTAATCAATTGAGGTTAATGAATGATCGATCATATTGTTGAAAACTGATGGTGAATTTAATCAGTCTTATAGCTGACATTTCAGATTTAAACAAGAATGGAACCCATCCTGGCCCAGGCAGTGTCATAGGACTGTAGGAAGTGATTTGAAATAAGCTAAAATTAATGATTTAACAGTTCTCTCCAGAACTAAATCCATTCTGTTGTTAAAACATACGCCTCAAAATCCATCTTTGACTGCATTATGTAAGTGTCAAATGGAAATGTTAATGAAGGTTTCAGGAAGATTCATCAAGATTTGATGAAGGTGGAAGGACCTTTTTCATTGTGGTAACTGTTGGTGCCAAAAATTGCAAAAAAATGGAAAAAATTTAGAAGTTAAAAAATTACTGAATATGTCATCATCGGTCATTGGTGAAGGTTTCAGAAAGATTCAGTAAGTTGTAAAGAAGTTAGAAGGGTTTTTAGTATTATTGTAGTAACTGTTTGTGCCAAAAATGGCCCAATTTTGAAAGCAGAAATACTGAAAGTTAACGAAATCACTGAAAATGTTGACAGGCATTTTTGCCGAAGGACTTGTGAAGCTTTAGAGAAGATAGAAGGATTTATTGCAGTAACTTTTTGAGCCAAAAATGGTCAAAATTTTGAAAGAAATCTGAAAGCTCAGAAAAAAATCTCTGATAATGTCAAATAGCATATTTGGTGAAGGTGTCAGGAAGATTCGTCAAGTTTTGAGGAAGTTAGGATTTCTTTGAGAAATTGGAAGAGGAAGGAGAAGGAGAAAAACACACTTCAAGTCCAGTTGTTGCCTGGCAAAAACTCAATTATTTTGAGAATTTTGGCCTAAAAAGTAAATAGCTCACAAACAATTTATGGCAAATATGAAATATCTAGGAATGTCATTGTGAAGAAATATGCAAATTTGCAAGGAATGTTGAAGATGACTTGTGATAAAACATTTACCTGACTTTATGTATTTTTCAAGTCCATTGATCAAGTGATGGTTTTATGTACCAATACTGATTTGTTACATTATGTATATCACTCAAATGACCTCGAAGGTCTGGTACATTCTCAAAGGCTGCTTCACATACTCTGCACCTATAGATCATTATCATTTTCATATACTTCCTTTCATCTGTATTGTGTTCATCTTTTAAATGCTTCTTAGCTATTGATGGACTTCTAAATTTTATTCCACATAATTGACATGTGTACCTTTGCATGTCAGTGTGTACCCTTAATATATGAATCTTTAGCAGGTTTTGAGTAAGAAAAACTTTAGGACATTCATTACATTTTACTGTTGCAGCATTTTGATGATTTATTTTAAAGTGTTGATGAAGTTCTGTCTTTTTGTCACATTCTAACTGGCATACTTTGCATGCCCATTTTTTCTCAACATGTGCACGAGTATGGTGACTTTGTAGTTCACTATTAACAACAAATGTTTTATCACATATTGAGCATCTGAATGGTCTATTACCAACATTGGTGTGTTTACTGTTTACGTGGTAATCACATTGCTGTTTAGAATAAAATCCCTCACCACATGTGGTACAAATAAACTTTTTGATTTTTTCATGTACTTGCTTAATATGTTCTTTGAGCCCATGTTTACTTTTCAAAACTTTTCCACATTCATTACATTGGAAAGATTCACTTTGGGCTTTAACCCCATGACTCATATTCATATGCAGAGAATATTGTTGTTCTTCAATGAAATATCTTTCACATACATCACATTTCATCAAATTTTCTGTGTGACTAGATTTCAAGTGTTCATTATAGGATGATACAACATGAAAGCCCATCTTGCACTTAAAACAAACAAAACTTAAGTCATGAGATTCTTGTAAGTGTTTCTTCAATTCACTTTGAAAGCTATAGCCTTTACCACAATCCATAAAGCACATAAAATCTTTCAGATTAAGGTGCATTCTCTTCTTATGACTATTTAATACTGTGGTTTTTCCCTCTGTAAAGAAATCACACATATCACATTGTTTTGCTTTTGGGTGTTCTACTTTCATATGGTCCAGAAATTCAATCCTTGTATCTAGAACCTTTTTGCATAATCTACAATGAAAACTTATACCTGCCTTTCTTTTGTGTCCAAATGAATTTATATGTATATTGTATGCATCTAAATTTAAAAATGTCAATACTTTTTCAGGTGAGCATATGTCACACTTAAATTCAGTATCAAAAACAACATCTTCTCCATGCAATTTTCTTAGGTGATTTTTTGTCTTTTTATGACTTTCTAATATGTATTGATTTTTAAATCCTTTTTTGCAGAGTTTGCACTTAAATGCCATTGTATTGTATCGATGATCATTCTTTTGTCTAATTGTTATTGTATTTCTTTCTCCTATTGCAATATTTTCTTCTGCTTTAAAATCACTATCATTTGTATTGAAACTTTGTGTGTGCATATTTTCTTCATCTTGTTCATTTTTCGAGAAACTATCAGTGTTATCTATTGGTTCTCCTTCATGTTCCAAATAAGAATGAGAATTTGCTATAGGTATTTCTTCCTTGTCTTCATTGTCATTGTCATCAAATACTTCAAATTTGATTTCTTCTTCAATTTTTAGATCTTGATTGTCAATATATTTGACACCTTCCTTTATGTCCTCATTTTCAACTTTTATTTCACATTTTGAAACATTATCAAATATATCTTTAACTTCAGATTCTACCTTCCATTCAAAGTCATCACTATATTGTGTACCATTTTCACCTTGAACAAGATCAGCATGAGGCTCATATTCTACCTTTGAATTTCTTTCCATTTCGAATTGCCTCTCTTCAATTAGCTCTTTAATGTAACCTAATTGAGTTTCTATAAAACCTTGCATGGTTTCTTTAGCTTCAGCAAAACCAAACTCTTTTAAATTAATGCCAATGACAATTTCTTTTTCCTGGTGAATATGATTATTATGCATATTGAGACGTTGCTCAGTTTCAAAACCTACATAACATAGATCACAATAGAATTCTTTCATATGACGTTCTCTCATATGCCTTTGTAGCCGCCTTTCAATCCTAAAGGATGCATCGCATTCATTGCAGTTCCACATTTTACCTTCTTCATGCATAACTTTCATGTGATCTTGTAAATGTATTTCACTATTCAATAAATCAGTACAAATATAACAAATCTTCCTAGTAGGATGAAACTCCTTTGCATGACTTATAAAACCTTCCTTTGTGTCATAAAATGCATCACAGTACCTACAATAAAATGATATTCCAGCTAATCTCAAATGACTTCTTGACTTATAATGTTTTTCAACTGACTTGTTATCATTGTTAAATGAAACATTGCAATCTTTGCAATGAGATTTGCCCTCTTCAGGATTCAATACTTTTCTATGAGCAGCTGTAGTTAAATGACGTTCTAAATGCTTTTTTGATGAAAAGAATCTGTTGCATATTGTGCATCCAAAATATTCATGATTGCTGACAGTTCTCTCATTTTTCTCTGTTTCTCTATCAAAGTCATCATCAGAATCTTCATAATCATGATTATTCCTTGAGTCTAAGCTATTATTGAGATTTGGATCATCATCTGCCATGAAACCATTTACATTTCTTTTGATTTTTGGTCTTTTAGCATGATTATTTCTGGATTTTGACTTACTCTTTCTGACTTTGCATTTTTGTTGCATTGAACAAACATAGTCACTCTGATCACTTTCAACACTCACACTATAACCTACAAACACTGACTTATCAGACGGACTCTCTTGTTTTTCCAATTTAATGTTTCTATTTATCTCTTTATTACTTTGATGTCTTACCAGTAGGTTTTCAGCATCCATATCTGAAAGATCTTATTTCTTTCAACTTTAAAATTGAAATCTCTTAACTCATTGAAATTATTAATCCAATTTTTATCTCAGCAAGAACCATTATCATATCTAAGTTACTATTGACAGCATCATTATAAAACTTTGATTTCTTCTGTAATATATTATCTGTACGTACATATCATTTTCTCCGGGACAGTATGGTAAATTGAGAAATTCTGCTGCCTTTGTCTTCTTATTTTAAGACTGATTGGCATCTTGGTTCACATCCATGTATTCTGTTTCCATTGTGAGCCTTTAATTTTATACCTTGATATGAACATGTTCCCTGAAAAGGAAAAAATTCACTGTATGAATGTTGGTTCATTTCAAATAACTCATGGATATCAAAGTTGTAGAAATCAAATGACGGGAACACTAATCAAATTTCACGGGAAAAGAGTCGCTTTTTTGGGTAAAATGATTGCAACGAGGAAGCACACACATTTTTAATTTTTTCCAGGAAATAAAAGTCTGCTACAAGCAGAAAACACAATTGAACTTTATTTTTGTTTTCTAATGTTTGAAGACTTCTTTTACTCCAGTATCAATAATTTCTTTCCTACATTTAATATCCACGAGTAAAAGATATGTAATGTTGTGTTTCAGCAATGTTTGAGTTTCTGTGAAAATTTGAGCTAATTTTGATGAAAATTTTTGTCCAAGAAGATCCTAATATTGGCTTCAATATTGAGAAATTTTAATATCTTTTCCATATTTCAATACATTGACTTCCTTAACAGCTGTTATCTAAATTTTTCATTCCATAATTTCTGGATGCTATTTGATTTAAATTAAAAAAGCTTTCTGACCCCCCCCCTGGCATTTTTAATTCTTCAAGGGGGGGGGGGGTCCGAGAGCGTTTTTCATTTGAATCAAATAGCATCCAGAAATTTTGGAATGAAAAATTCAGGAGTTTGACAATCTTCTAAATCCTATCAGATAACAGCTGTTAAGAACACATGTATCTGTCTATTTTCCTGTCACTAGCAGGCAAATACTAAGGGCATCTAGTGGAGAAATGAGTAAACTCACTTCCGTACATGAAGAGAAAAGCTAAGACCAATATGTTTTAAATTAGTATTTTAACACCATTTTTGAATTAGTCTACTATCAAATTATTTCAAAACATTAAATGATAATGGAAGAGATGGCCTGTACCAGGATAGAAATTTTTGATAAT
>JAOWAT010109886.1:0-10426 GCA_028571025.1 Longipedia americana
AGATAAGAAGGAAAATGGGTTAGACCCTACAAATAATCAGAATGCAAATATACTATTCGAGATCAAGAAGAACACTGAATAAATTAGTATAGTAAACTGAATTTATTCCCTTTTCATAAAATATCTTCCTCGAATTGACATTTATTTTCAAAACAGTGTCAAATAATCTTTGATTCAATAATGAAAAAGTTTGGTATATAACCCTACAAAGATACTAATTCTATGAACTGGATAGATGATTTTCTTGCTAGCAATTCGGAAGACAAATTTAGTCAATAAACATTATTTCGTCACCTTTTATTGTAAAATGAAATTTGATGGTAACTTTCCTTATTTGAAAATAAAAATAATTTTTGAAATGTCAAATGAACTCATCACCATAAATGTCAAAGTCCATTCCCAAACAAGGAACTTCTGCATGTGAGAGAAATTTCCAATTTTCAGAAAATGACCATTAAAATTGAATGCTGTTGATCCATAAATGACAAGTTTTGAAAGGACCAATTGAACTTCATGTGATACTAAAATTCGAATAATGATTTTTTTTTCAGTCAACTGTTTTTAAATTGACATCAAAAAGGGGCAAGAAGGAAAAAGGTGACTGTTTAAGGGATTTGACCAATTGAAATAAAGTTTAAAAAGTCCGTCCCATGGAAAATGACAAAAATTGATTTTGACCGTACCCTTAAAATTGGTTCAGAATATAGGATTTGTGACAGATACCCTCCAAGTCGTATTGGTTAAATGGAAAAATGTAATAAAAATATCACTTTTTCTTTCTTTCTGTTTTTTCTTACTAAGCTTATCAATGAAGAACCCGCAAACTTTCCAAAAATGGACAATTTAATTTGGGCAATCTTTAAAGTCAATTTTTACTGGAGAGAGGAGCAAACCCCTATTTCTGCTGATAAAAGGAATAGAAATTGAACCCAGGTGTGTGAGTGCATGAGTTAAATAATTGAGAAGGTGACAACTCTATCTTTGTAAAAAGTCCCTTTTGTTAAGATTACTGCAATTGTAAAAACTTACAGCTACTGTGAAAATAAGTCCTAATCAGGAAATAAGTGCAATTCAACATACAGGATTTTGTTAAGTTTCAGAAAGTACATACGTATTGAAAAAAGAACTTTACAAGAATGAAATTCAGATTTTCTTTTGTTAGTTCTTTATGCTATTCAATGTTACAAAAAAGAAAAGATAACTTTTTAAATATTAACCTTAAATTCTGTTCATATTTCTCAAAAACGGTATATAACATATTCAAAATGAAGTGATACACTCTTTTTTTATAAGCATCGACCTGAATTTTTTTTAGGCTAGCGGATGCTTATTTTTTATGATTCCTAGGCTAAAAAAGATGCTTGTTGGGATGCTTATTTGTTATGAAAGTTGTACCTATGCAATTGAAAAGATGCTTAATTTTTGACAATTTGAAGTTAAAATGCTTATTTTTCCAAGATTTTAATCTAAGATGCTTAATTTTGATGTAATTTTAGGCTAGAAAATGTTTATAAAGGCTTTGATGCTTAAAAAAAATTCACACGCTTTGCGCGTGAGACAAGTTCTAGGCTAGCAAAGATGCTTATGAAATGCTTATTTTTGGCAATTTTAGGCTAGGATGCTTATAAAGATAATGCTTATAGAAAAAAGAGTGTATTTGAAATCTGGACCAGTTCATAATAGGAAAAATTTCATATATACTCAATTTTAAGAAGTCATTTATATCATATTTTGAAAATCCTGATTTTGAAAACATATCACTCCTAAATAAGAACTTTTGAGCATTGTCAAAGGCAAAAGAATAAGTGATTCTGAAGCTTGAGTTATTTATGACTTCAATTATCACCCTATGCACTTTTCTCAGACTTTTCTGCAAGTTTTGCCCTTTTTCATTTCTCTGCTCATGAAATCATTTTATCTGAACACCCTCAATGTATTGTAGGCATTCAAATAAAGGGAAATCATACAGCCTCTGACACGATCCACTCCTTGCTCATAAAATCATTTCATGGAAAAATCGGGGTGAAAATAGAAAGTTAGATTAATGGTGTATTTGCATTGAATTTTAGGAACTGTTACAATTTCAAATTAAGGGAAATTGTACCATGTACATTTTGTGCATGCCTGAAATTCTTCAAAGAATTTGACATGATTAATGGTCTTTACATTTTTTCTCACTTTTCAAAAAATCTAGAGATGAAAACCATCTAAAGCTTTTCCACCCTAAAGCCTACAAAAATTTGGTCAAACTTTAAGATGTGAAGAAACGTATTGATTTAATTTTTTCTAACAGCATATCGAATTTGAAAGTTAACTTCAATTCAAACATAGAAACCATTTTGAAAACCTATTTTTCTAGTGTCAGGGAAAACAATACCATGAAAATTGCCCATAAAAATACTTCCTCGTCCAAATTTGTTCTATTCTAATGAAACTGAGTATAGTAAGATATTGCTTCAAACCTCCTAAACTTAGATTAATGAAAATATAGATAATCTGAACTTAATTCCGGGAAACTGTTATGAGACCTGATGCCAGAGACAAAATGATTGTTCTAATTATTTTCCGGGAAAATGCAACATATCATTCAAAATGTGACACACTATAGGACAGCTTTCTTTTGACCCTTTCAAAATGTGTCTAATTATGTCCAGTTATTTATTGATGCTGAACTAATTTATCGGGTTGTGCTGATCTCATTGATTAATTTTTGAGGATTGGGCCAGAGGAAGTAATGCTGCTGCAGTGACGTCACTTTTCTGTTTTGACATCTGCTGAATTATAATGATGATGATCATGATGATACTGATGATGTCACATGTGGCAGCCAAACTCAGATCAGTACATATTTTCAATATTACAACATCCTAGTTTTGTTTTGGTCGGACACAATTTTTGAGATGAAATAGCATGATGAGGTTTCCCGTATTTTTAGAAATATGATACAAATGCTTGAGTAAACAGATTAATAAATATGGAAAAATAAACCGCAAATAAAACCATCCAATAGACTTCTGTGACAGATATATAAATGTATATTTGACTTGGCTCAAACAGAATTTTGTCAATCATGAATATTGATTTTATTCCACGAAAATAAAACAAACGTCCAAATAAAAACTATCATTAACATAAAATTGTCCTCAAATACATAAATAGAATTTCTGTTCGACAAAGTGATACCTGTCTTAAGGAAAACCTGCGATGCTTTATATTTCTTACTACAATAATGACATCTTTGAAAGTTGAAAAATGTCCTGAACAATGTAATTTATGAAAATTGGTTTCATTTTGCTTACCAGAGAAAGTGTAAAATTACACTGTTAATGTTATTAATCGTCTTTGATAATGATTTTATTTGGCATCATCACCCTTTTCATCGCTTATTTTATTATGGTTTTTCAAAAGTGTTGTTATTAGTATCAATATCAATACCAATTTGGTTTGTAACCAACCAACGCAATGAACCAGGAACCGAAAACCATTCTTCATTTTGAAGTTTGGGTTGATGTGATGTCATTTATTTAGGAAAACTGGTTGTTGGTTTAATCATTATGGTTCCTAAATCAATAAGAAGTCTCATAGGGTTGTGGGGTAATTTCAAAACAGTTTCAAATCGGTACTGCCACAGCCTTCAAAATGAACCTTCATCCTAGAAAATTTTCTTGAGCTAAGTCAAGACACGTGTTTAAAATTATAAATCATTTATAAAAAATATTTCCTTTAAAATGTTTAATAAACCAATAATAAGAAGTTTCAAATCATTGACTAGCACAGCCTTCAAATTATATATTATTGTCAATTTTGAACTATAAAGACTCCTAAATATAAGCAATGTTTTTAATTTTTTATAAATGATTTGTAAAATCTTTTTTGAAACATTAAATATTCAGAAATTTCTTTTCAACCATGTTTTGGTAACATTCCAAGCCTTTAGGATACACATTACACTCCGTTTTGAAGTGTATTTTGTGATTAATGATATCACAAGAGTATCGAAATTGGTTTGGATGAAAATAGCGGAAAAACTGAATTTTGGAAATGATTTTAGAAAGAGATAAACATGGCGAAAAGTCATTTAGATAAGAGATTTTGACACGGCTATGCACTTGAATTAGTGTTGTTGTGTTGTGTATGGAACACCCTAATAATAAATATCAATCGCGTCGTTAAATTACGCCAAAACGCAATATGTCAAAATTAATTGCTTAGTTTTGAGATAAAAGTGGAAAATAATGTTTAGACCAAATAGTCAGAATTAAGTTTCAGAATCTGAAATCCCTCCAGATAAGATTAATTTAACACAGTACAAATATCTTGGGAGTTATTACAAAAATTCAAAGAATGTTTCAACTGTTTTCAGTTTGTCATTGTCCTTTGAAAATAACAATGACAACCACAAACTTTTATTTTCAATTTGGTAGATCCTACAATTATCAAAATTAGGTCTAATAAGGTCCTTAATTTTAGGATATTTTTAGAATTCACAATTTATTACATTAATATTTGCTGGCATTCTTATTTTTCAAGAACAATATATCTTAACTAAGATATTTATTGTTTAGTTGTTTTCCTAAAAGCATTTTCAATGAAATTCAAATGAATATGCCAATCAGTGTCCTTATTGTTGGAAAAAACAAAAAATGAAACAATTTTAATTTTTATGGGAAAAAGGTGTTTGTACGCCCAAAAGAACCCACCTCCACATGTGATGTGACAGAACAAAAATGCTTGTGTTATCATTCGAAAAATGATAGTTTTTGAGTTTGCATCACACAGCAAGTGACTCTTAATTTTCTCACTTTTTTCTGACTATTCACTACCAGAATATTATATCTCAGTTCAGGCTTTTTTCACAGAACTTTTGAAAACTCAGGCTCAAAATCGGACAAAAATTCTATTTTTGTAAAAAAGAACTCGGATTTTTTTTGTTGAATAACACAGATTCTAAAATGGTGCATGTATGAAGAAATGAAGAAAATGTGCAAAAAATCACTAACACAATTTTTAATGTTATTCATCATAACCTAAACTCGGTGATAAAAGGCTGCAGTTACGGAGGGCAATCTTAGACAGGACAGTGAAGGGCTGAATTTGCTGCTTGGGCTGAATCTGGTTCAGAAACGTAAAGACAGTTTTTGACAGACAGGTTGTAAAAAGTGAAACAAAAAAGGAATTGACCTTTTTGAAACAAAATGTGGGAAAATGTATGAGACACTTTTAGTAATTGAATAATTAAAGTCAAGTTGTCCATCTTAATTTCTGTAGCAAAAAAGGAAAAATAGACAAAAAATGATTCCTGATTTTGATACAGATCAGTATCATTTCACGTGAAAGGAAGCTTTCACAATTGATGGTCAAAATTAGAATTTATTCTGCTTTTGAAAGCCAGGTAATTTATATTCCATAAATCTTGGTAAAACATGCTCATAATTGTCCTACCAACTTGTTGAATAGGAATTTTGATTGCGTATGATAATACCCAAAGTATAAATACAACTTACAAGTAGCATTGCTCACTAAATTTCCGGGAAACTGTGGCATGTACAATTTTTACTACGTAAAGTTCAACAACATGGCCGGAAAAGATATATGTTAGAGAAGAACCCAATACAGTCTTACATATCAAATTTCAGGTGAAAATTTCCTAAAATGAACTGCCGCAGGCACTTTGAATTTGGATTTTTTGCATGAAAATGTCAACATTCAAAGTGGCTGCGGCAGCTGGTTTTTACGAATTTTCACTTGAAATTTGGTATGTTGGCTTATTATTGTCCATTATTTAATATATATCCTTTCCGGCTGTGTTGGTGAACTTTACGATGTAAAATTTGTACATGCCACTCTTTCCCGAAAAATTAGTGATCATCCCTAATACAAGGTAGCTGGGGCTCACTTACAAGAGATTTGAAATGAAGCATCATTTATCATTTTAAAGTAGATCAAATCAAACTGACTTGAATTGTGAAAAGGTGAATCTGAATTTGTGTAGGGTGTTCATGAAAGGCAGGATGTTTGAGATGGGGTGCTTGATGGGTTTTGAGTTGAGTTGACACATGAGAGGTCATCAAAAATCAAAATTATTGGTATAATTCATGTGGAAATTACTCCCATTCTTCATTGAATTTTAACAGAAACAAAATGTTTGATCAAAAACTTACGACAGTGAAATCATACGCATCAAGTATAAAAAATTTACAATGGTGATACCTTCAAAGACTTCCAGGATTGTAAATTATACAAATACCTTGATTTCACTCTTGAAATTCCTTGGATATTACACAATTTTTTGGCAAAAATGCATGTGACAACATAAATTTGAAAACCTTCAACAAAATTCATGTTCAGAGAAGTAATAGATCTGTTCTAAATACGAGGAATGCACTGAAATAATAGAATTATAAAAGATTCTTTTACATATTATCTTCTCTTTGAATTACCAAAAATGTTTTTAAGAAATGTATTTAAGAAATAATATATGTTGATAGAAAGATATCGAAATGAAATCTAGTATAAAATCATAACAAATTCAGTTAAACCATTAAATATTCATTAGAAGCTCAACATTTCATCAGAGGAAGAAATTTCAAAAAACATATTCCGCCAAAGTGCAGCGTGTCCATACGCATGCGTTGCATATTTCGTTAATGATGCAGATTGTTGTTGTTGTCATGCCCCCTGAAGGGCTTTTTTCTGCTGAGAGAGAGAGAGAGAAGGAAAAAAAGTTTCTTCAAATGCCAACATGTGAAATTGAGTGAATTTCGGCCCTCGGCACTAACTGGCTTGTCAATAATCGTCTTCAGTTCATCATCAGATGGATCACACCTGTCCCGAATATCTTACTTTTCATTTTTTTAGAGAGTGTAAAATGTTTGTATCTTTAGCCTCAAAATTGTTCCAAATCATTTGTGTGTAAGTAACTTGCGATATTGTTAATGTTCATTTTCTGAAATAAATATCAAAATCAATATTATTCTCATCTTCGAGTTCCCACTAATTTGTTGCAGTAAAAATACAAATTTGATTTTCTCAAACCCATTCGGGAGAGGTGTGTACGAAAATTTGGTTAGTCTGAAACTGACCTAGGGTAAACAACATCAACAAGTAGTCTGAAGAAAAGTAATGATTACTTTGCAATGAACTGTCTGTCAAAAAAGTTTTTCCCGCATCATCATGATCATTTCAGCAAAATTGATGAGATTTCAAGAAACTTTGGAGGAAGAAAACACAAACCCACTTTTGATACATAATGTTGAGAATTGAAAAAACAGTTATCTGAAGATGCCAATCATCATTTAGAGGAGAAGACTTCATGAAATCAAAATGTCTGGAGGCCATAAAAGTTTAATCATCACTTCATAATTTTTGCCCAATGAACTACTTTTGACTTTTTCTGATCATGTGTAAACATGATTATCAAAATGGCCACAAGCCTAAAATCGCATTCTCAAAACGAAATTTGTATAAAATCTTTTTATATTTTTTTCAACTTTCTACATTTACGAAAACACGCATTTTCCCCAAAGTTTGAATTAAGCAGAATTCTTTATGAAATGGATGTGTTTTCCTCATTTTTCAGGGAAATAATTTTTGTGAATATGCATTTTCCCGAAATTTATTCGAAAGAAAAATTCCACTTCCTCTGACTTGCTATCATAATCCTGACCCTTTTTCTTTTTTCAATGTCAGATTAGATTTTTGCTTACGACGACGACGACGATGATAAAGTATCTGCTGGGTTATTGATAGATGAAGTTCGACGGGATGATAAATTAAATTGCCCCCTTCCGTAGCAGAGCAGAAATGTTTAATTTACTTGAAAACAACCGAGTAAGTCCTCGAGAAGGAAGAGAAATTAATTTTCCGCGAAATTGAAGGTTGTACAAAACGTTTTTATCAAGTTGTAATTTATTATTGATGAGTTTGCTCCCTGGTCATCAGAGAACACAGGTCAGAAGAAAAATCAAATTTTAATTTCAAATTCTGAAATGAAAATTAAAAATTAAAATTCACTCTATGAAACTTCATTAACAAAATCAAAGTATGCCAAAATTATATTAATCAAAAGTCGAGTCCTGGACATAATTTCATTAATTAATCTCGAAATAATTTGAACTATGACATGCTGTATTTTGGCGGATTTTTGGAGTAGTATTAATGATGATGATTTTTTACATCTTTTTCTAAGCAGTTGAACAACTGAAATATTTTGTACAATTTTGAATGGTACTTGACATTTCCAAGTGACTTGGTAGGTGTCTAACTCAGGAAATTACTTCGAAAAAAAGTAATTGAAATTTCTTTCACGATTTTTCATCATTTTTCATCAATTTTTTTCACAAAAAATCATGGAATAAGAACAATATAATTTCTGGGGATATAATGGCAGGGGCAGGAAAGGGACAACTTATTCACGAGACAAAAAATGGGTAAGAAGTAACTTAGACTGTTTGAATTAAAATATGAAATATGAAATAATAGGTTTGAAATTAGATGAGGACTGTACTGCATACTGTTCTTTATTATTAGCCCTGATTGCGCATTATTATTCTTTGTTACATCTTTTGTTTAGAATGAAACTACAAAATGGAAGTTAAAAATCTCGAGAAGACAAAAAACTCAAAAACAAATTGCCTTTTAGATGTGCCCAAAAATCGTCAAATATGGCAGAAGTCATCATTGGATCCACAGAAAATTTTCGATTTACCATCACAATTCTTATTAGAGCAACAAGCTCCTATTTTCTATTTCAGCCCTTACAGTACACTGTAAAAGTTTTAGTACAATAAAAATTCTACAAGCTATTTTGAGTCTGCCACCTAGTGGCATCTCATATTCAAATTGTTATAGCCTATTTTGTTCATTTTATTAATAACTTCTTATAAAAATATTACCTTTGAACTTTAAATATTCTAAGAATTTTAATATTACAATATAATTTCTCTCTCCTTATTTTGACCGCCAGAGGTCTCCACTAAAACAGCTTGTAGATCGAATTATGGATCAGTGTATGTGTTCCACAGAATGGCATTTTCATATTCAAAGCAGCCAGGCCAAATAAAGACAAAAAGTAATGCCATTTTAGCCATAGCTGCCGTTCACCTAACGTTCGTATGTGCAATAAAGTCAAAGACGGATTTAGCGTTGTACATTTTTAGCAGCAGTATGGATTTAACGATGGTTTACGACTGATTTAGCGACACTAATGTTGCAACGAATTTTTTTGCACAATTGAAAAATGTCGCTAAATCTGTCTTTGTCGTTAAAAGTGTAAAAATAGCGACACTAATGGTGCACGGAATTTGTCGCTAAATCCGTCTTTGACTGTATTTGTGGTATATTATGAAAAGTAGAACTTTTTCAATGATTTTTTGTAGGAAATATTGCTATGTACCACTCTGTCCCGTTGGAATTGGCGTATCAAGTTTTCTCTAAGTTCCAGAGAGGTATTGCAGAAAGAAATGGCATATTCCAAGACTAAAAATTCCCCAGTCTTTGAATCATTCATCAGTTTTTGCCTTTCTCTAGTGTTTCCTTAGAGCTCCTAATTTTGCTATATCTCTTATAATGACGGGCCACGGCCGTGAATAATCTTAAAATTACTGCCAAAACAGTTTTTATAAATAACATTTTTTGATTTGATGGACCTAGAAAAAATTTATTTACTAGTTTTTGAGCCTCTTGAGCGCATGAAATCAGTTGAGATGGAAACACACAAGATGACGCAACTGACATTTTTGTGAGGAAATGTCTCTAAATTTGGTGTTAAAGAAGGTGATTTTCCTAGGTTCGTGCGTTTAGCCAATTTCAATGGGACGGAGTAGTACATTTCAATACTTTTAGTTTGTAAATCATTTTTTGTTCAAAAAGTTCTAAATCTAAATGCAATGAACAGAGGAAGTAGAAATCAATTTGAGCTGTCATTTCTACACAATCAGAATCTGTGAAATGTCAATAAACTGTTTTATTGTTTCCTTATTGCTTTATCTTTGATTTCCCATGAGACATTCATTGATGGAAGAAGATAGAGAAAAGATGCTTTGAGACTTGGAATTTTTATTTTCCCCTTTTGGTCTGGAATTTGCGGCATTATATCCTGAAAGGGAATTAACTTTTTGCAGATTTTTTCAGAAAATGACTTGGGCAATTTTTAGATACAGTCAAAGACAGATATAGCGTCGCGACAGAAATAGCGACAGTACAGATATAGCGACAGTACGAATGTAGCAAAGTGTCGCTATATCCGTCTTTGAGTTCGGCGCTATATCCGTCTCTCTCTAGACCTATTTATTGCATAGCAGTGCCCGAAATGAAGACTCCTTGCCAATTGATACTCTTACTGATATTTTACATATTTTTATTGAAAGTAAGAAATATAGGGTCCAAAAGATTCATATTTTGAAGTTTTAGGGTGATACACCCATTC
>JAOWAT010109997.1:0-24224 GCA_028571025.1 Longipedia americana
AATTCCACGAAAATCACACTCATCATCACGAGTGGAAACCCGTCAGCACACGATACAACTACTATGGAAGATATCGTTTCTAAGAAAAATAAAAGGAACTTCGGATATAGTAGCCTTCGCTCTCCGAAATACCAAAAACGGATTTTGTTCGTCGACCTGAAGCATAATAAAGTGTGTGTACGAGAACAATCCCCTTCAAGGAGCCAAAAAACTAATCAGTTCTAGCTCAAGATAGCATGTTTTTTGGGGATGGTGATATACAATACCCCTCAAGTAACTATTTTCTGTACTTTGATAAAGAGGCGAGATGTAAAAATGTAGTACAGCCTAAGTTCCAAAATAAAACTATGGATCTTAGGAAAAAATCTAATTGGGTTTTGGAGAAGAAGATTCAGACATTAGAAAAGGAAGTCAAAGAACTTAAAGACAGCGCTCAAAATTAAAAATATTTTATGCGGAAAACTGATAAACCAATAAAACTCAGCAAAAGAGTAGAAAGAATGGTCTAAACTCTGTGGCCATGATATTTAAAAGTTCTAATCCAAAAATTTGTCTCGGTACAAAAATCACATCCCAGTTTTTAAGTTAATTCGTTTAATCTCACTTTGTATTTTATTAAATAAATCTCTCCACAAAGTCTATTATGTTTGGAGTCATGATATCGAACGAGTTCTCCTGAAACTGACTAACAATTTTTTGCCAACTGCCTCTTTATAGTGTGTATTCAGATTGCAGAACTTCTTTAACTGCTTCGCAGACGTCAATTGAAGTTTTTATTTATTTTTCTTCGTACTGCTCTAACAATGTCAGCAGTTAAATATAAAATTCATGATTTTTTTTCATAATTTTTTGTCTTTCGTGTTCAGTATTATTTCTATACACCTTAACCTGACATATGGAATTGTGGTTTCCAATAACAGTGTAGTTTCTACGACGCAAAAGAGTTGAAACAGGTCTGTCATGTTTTAAAGTAACCAGCATTTAGTTGTATTATTTTTTCTTGCTAGCTTTCGACTCGTAGAATTAACTCATTGTTGTGATTATTTTCTTCGACGACAGCTAAGATTTTTTGAATGATTTATTCACGGTGCTTGTTGGTTGTTTATGCATGCTGAAATAGCGCCGCTTTTTCACTGGAATGCTGGCTTTTTTTTGCTTATTCCATTGAACTTGGTGGTTTCTCTCAAAATTCTGAGTAGACTACGCGTTTATGCCCTAATTTTTACTGGAGTTCTCACCATGAATCGTATTCAGCTAATTTTCAAAGTTTTCGATGTTGAAAGAGTACCTCTTGAGCTAGGTATCGACATATCGACCTTTCATGACGTCCTGAACCGAAGGGTATAGTTATTTTGGATTCTGGGGAAGTCCAGTTTCCAAGGAAATGACCTTTTTGCGACTAATTCTGCTCGCATCGGCGGAAGTGTTGTGAGTTACTTTCTTTCTGGTGTTTATTTTGATATTATCGAGATTATTCTGACTTTATCGCAACTACTGCATATAGTTGAGTGGTTCTTATTTCTTGTATTTGGCTTGAAACCCCTACAGCAGCTTGAATATAACGGGTTAGCGAAATCTTATTCTTTCCTTTGTTTATTGCTTATGCATTTGCGATATTTTTTCGTTCATTTTCTTATCCATTTTTTGTTTTCGATACTCTTAGATCCTTTCTTTGTGGGTCTTCTAGTTCGGATTTTCCTCTTCCTCCTGGACTTTTTTTTGGGAATAGCCAATCTTGTGTTTGTTATCTCCTTCGGTTCCATTCTTCGCCTAAAGTTAGCATCTTTAGCAATGGTATTGCTAGCAAATATTGTCCTCTGGATTATCGTTTGCGCTCTTGCCCTTATCTTTCTGCCAACTTTTCTACCGTTCCTATTGCTTCTTGGTCTACGGAACAACCAACTCCAGTTTTATCTGATCGACTTTGTAGTGTTACTTTTTCACTTCGAAAACCTACGTATCTTCAGGTGATTTTACTTTGTTCAGGTTTATAATCTAATTCTAATCCAACAGGGATTGACACAGATTGTTTCCCTTCAGATCTTTTATTAGTTTAACTTTAGTGCGGCGAGGATTGTACATTTTTTATTAAGTTTATTTTTTATTTTGTAATATTGTGCGATGTTTACTTCTAATAAAAGGTCACTTCTATGTTATTTTGGCAGTTGTAAAACAAAAAGTTAGTTTATAGAACTGTTGGAACTACGCACTTTCCCATTTTGACAGACTTTTCTTTGACGAAAGGCTTTGGGCAGTTTTAATTTTTCTGATATTGATGAGTGAAAATAGAGATATTTTTATTAAAAAGATGAGTTCGAAAGAGTAAAGGGTGAAAAAAGCGGTGGACATAGTTTTTGAGAAATTCGATACCGACAGAAATGGTACTCTCGACGCAAAATAACTTAAACTCATTCTCGAGGTTCTTTACAAACAACTTGGAATGGATCGGGCAGTCACTGAGTCAGACGTTGAAAAAATGATCTCAGTTCTTGACACGGACAAAAACGGATGCATAGATAAAGGTTAATTGTACAATCTAGTTTAAAAGTGTGTGCAATGAAATTTGTGATTATCTTTCCTCAGACAACTTTTCCCATTTTGTGTTTAATACACCAACCATTAAAATTCGCTAACAATGAGACTTCTAGAATAATAGAGAGCAGAAATTCAGTCGCAAAATATTGTTCATCACGCTTATTCAGTTCAAGTTTTGATCCGAACTGGGGACCTTCTGGACGTTGGAGCTTTTCTACTGCTGCGCTTCAAATTATTCGCTTGAGTTTGCACGTGTGAAAAAATGTTTTCCTATCCTTCGTTTATTCTCATGCAGCTCTTATTACGAGTGGAAGCTAATCTTTCCAACAATAGGTGGATATGACATTCTCAGTTAGTTAACACACTCCCATTTTTCCGTTTCTTTCTCCATAAATTTCTCTAAACCTTTTGCACTTTTACTCAATGACTATTTTTCATCGAGATCTTCCTTCGACTTCACTTTAGTTTTAAAAATTGCACTTTTAAAAGGTTTTTTTTTCTTAAGTTCCTTAACGGGCCACCTCTGTTTGAACGATATCGAAGAAATAAGTTTCTTAATGGAGTCCGCTTAGTCCACAGAAATCTAAACATTCCGACTTATTCTGCCTTCCTACAGATTTTGCTAAGTCATCAAGGCTGGATCGATGGGTACCTGAGTGTCGTACGTCCGATCCTCATATTTTTTGAGATCTGTAAGGATAAATTTTTTCCATGGTTGAAACTTATCCAGGAGTTCTATAAGATGATGGTTTTTATTGGTTTCGTAGGCAATTGACTTGGCTATCCTGTATATCGAGTGGAGGTTTCCCTGGGTTGTAAAGTGAAAAGTCTCCAAAAAGATATGATCTTTATTGTTAAAGTGTTAAATCAAGTATCCCAGAAACCCTTCCGACAGTTTCTTTTTCATGTTGTTCCGTTTGAAAAAGTTATAGTTATTAACAATTAACAAACTGGAGATCCTCTCCAAAGTATGATGGACGATGTTATTCCATCTGTTTTCCGACAGATACCGCTGAGTTACTAAAATTTCTTACTTGAATTAGAGAAAATAAATCCAGAGAATCTATATCGATAAGGAACCTCTCCGGCTCTTACTTGGCAACTTGTAAACATTGCAGGATCAGCTAGAAAAACGCCAGCTTTACGGGAGTTATCGGTTTTATTTATTGCCCGCTTGACATGGATATTGTTCTCTTCATCGGTTGCTTTACTAGCTTGCTCATCTCAGGAAGTCTTAGCATTATTTTTCCCACTTCAGAATCGAGAACCTTCAGTATTTACTCTTTCTCTCCACTTTTGGGAGGAGACTACTACGATATTATTTTTTGAGTTTTCATAGCTGTATTTTCCATGTTGATCTTTTGTGGAGACATGTTAACGGTTTGTCCGGATTTTGAATACCTATTTCGACCATCCCGGTATATCTTTGCGTAAGTTGTAACTATTAGGGTCAGAAATTTAATATGGTCTTCGATTCTTTCCTCCTAATCTTATAGCTACTAAACATCCGGCTCTTTGGGCTATGAGTCTTTGTTGCCGTTTGTATCTTGACATAAAAAGCTGCGACTGATCCTTTAGATTGAGCTTTTAAAGAGATCAGTTGCTACCATTGTTTCGATCAGAATGTCTCCTCTTTGCAGTTTGTCCGAGGAGATATTGTCGATGATTTCTTTGAGCAAAAGACACATGTTCTTGATAACCCTATCGCTTTTCAGTTGCGATCCTTTTTTCTTTGAGGATAGAAACAACTTTTCCAAAATATCTGTCGCTCTTTATCTTTGAGTTGACTCTTCTAAGCTGGTAAGGATAAGCTTGTAAAGCAACTGGAAGACTTCAGGCAGATATGACAGCTAAATCAGAGACTTTATCAAAGTTTCAGAAAACAACTGCAGGACAGTATTTTCGGATTCGCTGTTTTCTTTTACTCCCAAGTTAGATGATAAACTCAACTTAATCATACGCTATTTACATGGGTGTAAGTATGGTAGTCCTGAGTGACAAACTCCCCCAAAATCTCACTAAAGTAGGATATCGAGGTCGTAAATATTTAGGATTCCTCGTCAATATTTTCTTAATTTGTAAGAAAACCAAACCACAGAGTGATAGGAACAGTTTTGTTTTTGGCTGCTCTGTACATCTCCTCATAGAAACTATCATTTTTGGCAATATAACTCCGACACAAAAACGGTTGAGAAGACCTTCATCCTCAATAAGTTTACTTGTAGTTGTTCAAGATTTGAGTATTTTTCCTGGCCATGATCTTTTTCGGCTGAAACATCCACTCGATCATCTAAAGTACCAGTTCGGAGTTGTTTTGAAATATTCTGCCTATCATCAGAAGTACATTTGAGCTAATTATGAATCTTACCTTAGTAAGGGGTACTATTCGCATTTTTATAGGAGATGCTACAAACGCAGTGGATTTTGCATTTTTATCTATTGAACCATTGCCTCTACCTGCTGGTAGTCTTCCGTCCGCATGCCGATGACGGTCGCTCTGGGGTCGTCTTATTCTTACATTTGTCTTTTCCAATGAGTGGATAATAATAAGAAAATCAAAAATTAAAGTCGAGAAAATGTCCCAGAATTAATCATCTGTAATAAATATCATCCAAAAACTCCGCTGTTGAAGGTAGGTAACATTTCAAGCCTTTATTAATTTTAAACTTGCTCAAGTGTGTCGTAGAAAGCTAAGATCTTTGTACCGGCATCCATCCTACTTCTAGCTAAAAAAAAATCTGTAACCGGACAACCTTCTTTGCTGTTAATAAGAAATTTTAGGTCGAGTACTGTTTTGTTCTCTTAAATTTGTAATGTAATTGTTTTCCCAGTCAGCATTCTGACGAATATCGTCTTTTTCAATGTTGGTTTTTTAATTTTCATAGGAAGTGTTTCTTTGACTTTTTGTACTCTTTCAATCGATTCTTTACGCTCTTTTACCCTTTATACTTTTTCAGTCTTTTTTTTCACTTTATCAGAGAGTTTTTTGGTGTATTATTGCAGTTTTGTCTAAAGTAGTCTATCTTTAAAAAAGTAGAAAGAATCTAACGCTTGTAGATATATTGCGCATAGGAGAAAGCTCGCCGATTGGTCATTAAATAAGGCAGTGCAAAGTAGAATGCCAGCTGCAAGATCAAACCTAGACTTAAGGAAAAGAAGCATCAAAAGAAGTAAACTATTTTCTCGAAGAAGAATGTAAGAAAAAGTTGCAAGACATATGACTTTCCTCTCCTTAGTAAATTCGGGAGCCAATTTTTGCAAGAGGGCTACAGTTTGCGAAAGCTATTCGTTGAATTGTGGAAGCTTAGTGATGCTACTTAGACCCATTTCTCACGCTATATTTGCAATTATTACTATTAATCTGAAATAAGTAGCTTTGGCTTGGATTCACAAAAAATACTGATAAAAACTGAAAATATCATTTACACTTTTCGTTTACTTCTTTAATGACAAATGATAGTCCTTTCCCTGTAATCCCATTTTTCATGATGTAAAAAGCAGAATTTGCACCCTTATTAATTGTATAGTATTAAACTCTACCACCAAAACCTTTTTGCTCGAGAAGGGTCGTAAAATGTTCTATGGAGCAGAGTACGATTTTCTTAGGATCCCACAAATGTGGTTCGGTTGTCGATGCCTTTGCTATGATTTTTTTGAGAACCAGCGGTTTTTCTTTCGATTGCGAATGTTCATACAGTGGAGGTGTTGGTTTTTAAGAAATATGTGGATTGTGGATAGGCATTCTCGGATTTTTGACAAGTTTCCTATTGTGTTCCTTATCTTACTTCACCTACTTTAATTATCTGGGCTCTTTGGCTATTTTTGTAAATTATGCTGTCTTTTTTCTGGCACTCTGACTTCCAGGCAGAGTTTTATTCAGTTATTCACGGTGATAACTTCTATTTTTAGATTCTTTCTTAGGATCAACTGCTTTTCTTTGGGGAACCACTTTTTTAACAGGCATGATCTCAACTGAGTCTTTTGGAGGTGACTAGATAATCTGTCTAGGCGTCTGAACAACTTGTTTTGGCGGTGATTTAAGAGGTTAGGTGTCATCTTCTATTCTTTCTGAACCTTTCAAGTCGTCAATGTGGGGCTCATATTCGAAACCGTTTTATATTTCTTTCAGCTATGAAACAGGAACAGGAGACGATTTTTTATAGTCAGAATCGATGGAGTCTTTACGGACATGCTACTCCAAACCATTTTACTACTCTTAAAATTTTTATTTCTAGTTCTTAAGGAATTCTGTCTCCCTGCTTTAGTTCAGTACTTTAATCGCTTTTGGATCGAGCTCTTAGTTATCTTCACTTATATTCTTAAGTTCCTCAGCCTTGGAAACGGATTTGGACTACAAGTCTTCCTGAGCCTTACTTTCAGTTTTTACCGTAATGATATTACTGTAGAGTTAGAGATCCTTTTATTAGTTCTAAGCGTCTTAGTTAACAATTTCTGGACGCGAGTCGGCAGTCATTTTATCAGTCCCCACCTACCTTGGCGCGGTGATAACTTCTGCATTTTAAATGATCCTTACAGAGGCTTTTTCTTATTAATTAGTATTTATTGGTCTGGACTAAGGCTGTCTCTCCCTATGTTCTAGATCCATTTGTTTCTGGATTTTTGCGTCTCCATCATGATCCCTGTCACTGTCATGCTACTCAATCAGATTCCGAAAAGTTATATCCTCCTTCAGACTCCCTTAATTGTTTCCATGTCTTCCAAATTGCATCTCCTTCTTAATTGCCTTTTCTCCGAGATAGAAAAGTGTGGTCAAGTTGTTATGTTTGTTTTTCTTTAGTCCGTTCATCAATCTGTCCTGCTCCGCAATACCGAAACGATCACATACCAGTTTAAAATTGTTTTGGTCCACTTGGTATTTGCTGCTGGGATAATTTTGAATTGAGGATTTTAGCCATTAGTGTTACTTTACCTATTTGAGAGATATTCTTTGCTCAGGGTCTTTTTGTAACAGACTGCGGATTAGATTTTTGCAGGGCATGCTCAGCCGAAAAGGCAGTTTAAAGTCGGAATTTTTTATCTTTTCATACAGTTTCGAAGTGACATCATCTTCAAACGGAAGATAACCCAGCACCATTGCGTGCAATATAATTCCACTTGACCATAGGTCCACTTTTTTAGGATCATACGATAGTTTATTAAGCATTTCTGGAGGAGCGTAACATGGAGACCCGCACGCTGTTTTAAGGGTTTAGTTGTTAGAAAAGAAGTTTCCTAGTCCGAAATCGGCAATCTTAATTTCATCGCCTTCTCCAGATAACAAAAGATTTTCGGGCTTTAAATCCCTGTGCGTAATGCCGAGTTAATGAAGATACTAGAGACCATTCATTAGTTGAGCGAAGTATTATTGGGCGGCAGGTTCTGGCAGTTCATCTTTTTTGACGATTTAATCGAACAAATCTCCATTTTTGGCGAATTACATAATTAAATAGAGTCTTTTTGAGGTTTAAATGATTTAGTAGAGCTGTATGACATTGGGATGCCTGGCCTGTTTCATGATTTTGATTTAGCGACTGATTCTCTATATATCTGTTTTCTAATAAATGAGATCTTTTTCAAGTATCTTGATTGCAACTTCCTATCCGGTGATTTTGTGAATTCCCCTTTTAACTTTCCCAAAGTTTCCTTCTCCCAGGGTCTTATCGATGACATAATTGTCGAGTGGTTGCTCTTGCTGTTATTGACTTGTTTTATCCTCATCTTATGGGTGATTTGTATTTTATACCGACATTATTATTTGTTACTTCTTATTATTATTTTTTTGTGATAAATACTTTGGGGGATTTTCAGAAACAATCCAATTTGAACTTATTCTATGGGGGTTATTTTGCTAGTTTTAATGCTTTTTACACTTATTCATAGTGTCTATGACGGTTTAGTCTTTATACTCCCCTGAATTATTGAATCCATAATATAATAATTTTCCCTATTACAAAATGAGAAAGAAGGTCAAAATTTTATCGAAAATGAACGGTAAAGCCCTTACTCTCTCCCAAGGGTAACACGGAACTAAAAAGAACAGTTTCACATTTAAAGCGTACACCAATTCTCCGCTTCAGCATTTCTAAATCATACCATAACAGGACAAAGTAGTCGTAAGGTGCTAGGGCAACGGCATGGTGCTAGACTGTTCCAATTAGAGCGACGAAATCTACAACCCAATAATTGGATGGAAATACAAGGGATAAGTACATCAAAAATGGTCTATTAAATTGTTTTAGGAAGATTCTTATGTAATTTAAAATGGCAAGTCAAAATTGGTGCTGGAAATCGAAGGAGGTATTGATGCTGATGGGATGAGTGCCGTGCAGAATAAATTTTATCAAAATCTTAACCAGCTATGGGAATTCCATGAACTGAGTTCCGAAAAAGGTGAAGGTGGGAAATTGAAAGGAATTTTCACATGAATACGCCTTTGTTTGTGTTGTGTCATGCTTTCATATTGGATTTGGCAATTATCAATTATCACGTCTGGAATAGTTTTTAATTTATCATTGTTTTTGAACCCAAGTATCGGCACCGGTTCCATTTTCGATGGCGCTAATTTTTTGGCTGACTCCTCCGTTGCCCATCACATTATAAGAGGATCCTGCGGAGTGTTCGTTGTTTTTTTTCTGGAGGAAAATGTTGTATTGTTTCAAGAAATCCTTTTCTTTCTACTTTTCACCCAAGAACAAAGTAGATTTGTAGTTAATTACAAACTCCTTGAAGAAAGTCACCAGGTTCGCCCTTATCGATTCCAACTGCACCGGCATTGGTATCTTAAGAAGCTCGAATAGGATTCTGATTGTGTTTTATTTCACGCTAATCTTGTCCTCGGGTTGCTCTTTTTAGCCTTCTAGTTGTTTTAGGCTCTAGAAGTATTCCACCATGGATTCTTTGAGAATATTAAACTGCTTTACAAACTGAAAGCTATCATCTGTGAAAAGGAGAAGGAAGTATCCCCACATATCTATAACTCTGACAATCTCTACTCTCTACCTTTCGATATTTGTCTTACTTGAACCTTACTCACTGTTTTCGCGGTTTATATCTCCTTATTGGTTATCCCCACTCTTATCTTACTGTGCGTTCTAAATGGAAAATTTCACTATTTTGTTTTTTGTCTCCATCAGCGTGAGATAAGCGCTTTCCTTGAAGGTTCTGATCTCAGTAATTGTTCCTTTTGGAGTTTTATCGTGTTCACAAGCGTCCAGTTGGATCTGAATAAGCTAAACCCAGTCCCAAAAGGTTTTAAAGTTGTTTTTTACAAATCCTTCGTCACCCAGACACTTTCCCAGAAAAGTTAATGCTTTGGTCGTTGCTGCTATGTTCTTTGGCTATTTAATATTTTTGACCAATTTGGTTTTGATAGACTAAGGTGTGTTGTCTTAGGAAGATTTAACCTTTTTCTTGGGAGCATCTTATTATTATCTTACAGTTTGATCCGATTTGAAAAACTTTCTTTTGGAAAGGTCAATCTTATCCAACAACTTCTAAGATGCGGTTCTGCTCTAGTCTATCCCAAGTTTTTTTTTAATATCGTTGTTATAATATTTCTAGGCCATTTTTTGTTGCAGTTTTTCCTGAATAACAATCTATTATAAAGAAAATAGTCAATGGGAGGGTTTACAATTACCTTTCATTATATTTTTTTGAGAAGAATAAGCTCATTGATTTAATTTGAATCGACAACATTTAGAAAACTAAGTCATCAAAACAAATGGAAATTACTCATAAGGTTAAGGAAAAAGATAACTCCGAGACCCTTCCCTAAATAAAAAACAAATGCGCAGACGAGGAAAACATTTTGGTGTACAAAATTAAGGAATACTAGCCGAATGGAATTTCCTAAACTTTGAGCTATATGCTTATTCGACCTCCTCGGTTCCTCTATAATTAACATCTGCTACTTCCATCCTACAAACTCAAAGGCAAATTCTAATACAATACTTTTTAGATCCCTTTCCCGCTATCTCTGTATACAACTTAAAATATGAAATATGTTGTGCTTTATCTTCATGGAAACAGCTCAAGCAGGTTCTAGGGCTACATGCACTTATCAACTCTTCCCTAAGGAGTGGGACTTGCATGTTTTGACTTTGCAGGATGCGGTCTTCGAAACGAGGAATAATTTATCACTCTTGGCAAGAAAGAATCAAAAGAAGTTGATATTGCGGCAAAATTCCTGAAAGACAAAGGGTTTTCGGTTGTGGGATGGGGCAGATCAATGGGGTCAGTCAGTTTACTGATGAGCGACTAATTGGACGTTATGGTCGCGGATTCGCCCTTTTCCTCACTGAAGCTAGTTTGCAGATAATCAAGTTCTGGCCTGATTCCCAAGGTATGTTGCTGTTTTTTTCATTGTTTTTACCCGTGTGTCTAGTACTGGATAAGGGGAGAGGTGCAGAAAAGATCAGGCATGGATCCTATTGAACTGTAAACAGTCTAGTTTGTGAAAAAAATTTCTCCTAACAAATCTGTACTGTTTATAGCCGGTTAAAACGATAGTATGATACAAGCTCATCATTCCTAAAAATTGTATAATGCGTTTCCCGGAACTAATAAGAAATTAATTATCTTTGATGGGTCACATAACTCTTCAAGACCAAGGTCAGTCCTGAAACAATGCTACTAGTTCGTTCAAAAGTCGCTTAATGTTGACACTTCCAATTTATCACTGTATCCTAATGTCATGAAACCTATAGTTGCCAAGGCAGTCAGACCACTAAAACTATAGGCTTTAAAAAGAGTCAGTAAGAAATCATAGTAAAACATGGATGTAGAATTAGTGGAAGAAAACACTCTAGCAGTGCTAAATCCCAGATAAAATAGAAAGTCCCGCTAGGACACCGAGACCAATCTGGACCATTCAAAAAGTTATTTTCGAGAGAAAACAAATAAAGGTTGTGTTGACACTGTAAGTATCAACAGCCAGAGACTGGATTGCACTGAGAAAGAGCTACCAAAAATGGTTCACAAACACATCGGAGATATATCATAAAACGAATATTTTTCCGTAGAATAGGAAAAAGACAAACTGCCTCAAATAATAGATTAGTAGATATCGAAGACAGAAGATATCTGATACAAATTTTTATGATTCCTTATTTTTTTGGGAAGTTTAAAAAACAAATGAATATCTCGAAAAACTCGTACAAATATCGTATGTAGTATCATGAACATGCAGTCTCCATTTTTATGAAATACTTTCTCATCGCTTGTATAAACCTTTCAGCGTAATGGTCAGGTGGAACCACAGTAGGAACTCCTCCAGATTTTAGTTTCTTGTACTAGGTTTAGATTTTCTATGTGAACTGGTAAGGCCTCATGAAATCAATGATCCCCATCCGTATTTTTCTGGTTCCTGCCAAAATAACCAGCAAGGAATAATCTATGACCTACTGCTGTTTGAGAAACTGCGCATCGACTTCCAGAATTTTAATTACCTTATCATAATCAGGAGGAGATATAATAAGCGGCTCAGACGCCCTATCGATCTTGAAGTTAGTGTCCTGCCCCGTAATGTTCTTCTGCTACCCAGTAGGCATATTCAGTCTATTAACCTCCGAACCCTTCAAATCATAAACTTTGAGATTTGGAGAATTGCCCAATCCAAAGAAAATATTTTGCATGACAATACAATTATAGTGTTTTCCTTTCATCGAAACATCGAATATCCCGTAAATCCTTGCGATTAGACTGTCCTGCTTAACTGCCTTGGATTATTTGATATGGTTGAGATAAGACGGTGAGAATCTCTGAAACTCTACAAATTCCTTCTCATTGATCACTTTCACCACCAATAGCTCGTTATGAGATTTTGCAAAATGGGAGTTGCTCTTGCCTCCAGAACTGTCCCAACTTTTGCACCCACACATACTTCTGACAAACAACTCCCACGATATGCCTTCTCTTGATCTTAATTCTTCGAATTCCTTATGGTAATATATTGTTAGCTAGATCGTCTAGGTACGATCTCGATCGTTATCACTGAAAATCTAGGCGTAGATGTTATCGACATCAACTTTGACTTGCCAATTCGTCTTAAGTCTGCGATTGTAGATCAGCTTGAGTTTTAGCTAGTTTGGGGTGTTTGCCTGCTCTTTGATGTACTTATTGAAATCTGTTGAATTCAACCCGCTTGCTATTACAGACACTGGGTCGAATGTGTAGATAGGAGTGAAATAAAGCACGCTGCCTTCAGATCGAGGGTATCGACATTTTCCAACTTTTTTAATCAAATGTTGCAGGGGATTTTACTTAGAGTCTTCCTTTTTAATCATTGGCACCGATTCATTAATGTTTGTTTATTTTGTCTGTGACTCGATGTCATTTGCTTAGGTATTTGTGGTGTAGGGTTTTGAAAAATTTGTGGTTAAATATTTCTGTTCGGTACTATTAGGGTTGTCACTGGAGTATCTTTTCGCTATAGACACAGAGTCCAACGAATCGAGATCCGATATTTATTTCACAGAATTTTCGTCCAACAGTGATATCTTATCCCGGTCCTTGCTCAGATAGGAATCCAGATAGGACATCACCTCGATCATTGGTTTAAAAGCGGATTAGATTTTGTAGATCTGACGCATGAACAAGGTCCAGTCGTGACCCATCTTTTCTAAAGCTTTTTAGGACTTTTCCTTGATGGTTATGAGTTCTTCGCAAATTTTGTCTAGGATCTATTTCAACTTTTAATATGTTTGTTTGTGAGTCAGAATTCTGATAGATATGGCTTGTTGCTCAACGACTGATGAAAAGTTAGGAAAAGGTAAGGAATTGAGTAGTGCAGTGGTATGGTCCAAATAGTCTCTTTTTTAAGCTAGCTCCTGTGAATATAAATTTCGGATGTAATTATCGTCATTCGTTTTTATGCACTCAATGGCCTCTTCAGATTTAATGTTGATTTCGTCTACCTCCCACCTGTTAACACGCTCCATTATAAATTTTATCATTACTCCGGAGTACTAAATTACTCGAGTAGACTCCTCATGCACGCATTCGGAGCTTATTTTACGAAATGACAGCTTTCTTTCTCTTTAGAAACTCTTAACTACACTAGATTACTCGTAGGAATTGTAGGATTGAACAAGATTTGACAGAAAATTATGAAAACTATTCTCCAAATAATTTTTACCAACTCTTTAAGACTACCCTACCAATTTAAGGCCGCAAACATTGCACACTATATATGTTTCAATGACCAGCAGCTACTTCTGTTTTTTAAGGAAGAAAGTCAGATTATCGATAGTTAGCGGCTAATTTTCATCAATTTCCTCAATGAAAGAACTTTTAATCGATGACTCCTTCTTCTCAATTTCGACACTAACCTTTACATCCTGCAAGTAAAAACTCTAACTGTGGAGATAATCACACTTTTTGCAAGCCTTCTCTGCATTGGCCACCGTTAATAAAATCATGCTTCCCAGTGTTATGTCTGCAGAACTGTAAATTTTTTTTCTCTCGAAGTCTACTCTTCCGCAGATTTCTCGATATAGGTTACTGATCCCCCTCCCGGTTTTCATGGTGTATTCCTGGTAACTTTTCGGTGCGTCGGAAGCCTTGAATTTACTAAAGACAATCTTAGTGAACACAACATCGTGCTTCATCAGAATATTTTCGATGGTTTTCGTAGAATCCGAGGAATATCTTGTGGCGAATGGGAATCTAGTTTTTTGTTTGTTAAGGGATTTCTGCATTTTAATGTCGGTAAGGATAATGTATTTTTCGAGAAGCAACTGCCTGGCATATCTTAGCAAGACTTGTAAAGACTTCTTCAGCAAGGAATTAACCTCTTCCTGGCTTTAACCGAGTATAACGGTCCTCATTCCGACCTATCCCTCCATAAACATCAAACTTTGCCCTTCTTTAACACTTTTGAAGTAGACTTTATCACAGTACCCCAGAATATTATGGGGTTTGTACTTATCGATCATCCACAGTTTTTTGATGGACTTCCGAATCTTTGCAACGCACTTTATAGCGTCAAGGTCCTTCGGTTTCAACTTCGAAACAACAACAATTTTTCTCTCCTGAAGGTATTCTAAGGCAAACATACTCACCGATCCTTCCACCAATATAATATCGGGCTTGAGTTTTACTATTTTTTACAGAATCTTCTTCATTATCAACTTCTAGTTCTTAACTAGCTACTCAAATTTTATAAACGAGGCTATGGAATCGGTATCTATTGATTTTTCTACAACGATAACTCTTGGCTGTGTTAAATGGTTCAGCATGCTCTTGGTTGGAAGGTTCTTCTAAATCACTAGACCCTTCATCAGAACTGATGTGACATGTCCCTCGGGAGGTGTGATTGTTTTGAACCTGACTATCTTAGCAATGTCCATAGAGTTCTAGTTTGAACTGTCCCCGAATGCATCTATTTTGGTCTACACTGCTCCCTTGAATGCCAGCTATGACAATTTGCCACTCCAAAATTTACCATCTACGTCGAATTTATTCAATAGCTGCTCCGAAGCCGCTTTTAAATAGCCCTTCAATTCATCGTCCAGTTTTTGGTCGAGTTCGGTTTAGGAACTTTTTTCAGATTCGTCAAAAATCTTTTGCAATTGGAAATTATCCTATACGTCTGAGTCCTCTTCCTCAGATCGTTATTCACTCCATTATTTGATTTCCAGATCCTGCTCCGGGAGTTTGCTGCAATCTCTTATAAACTTGTCGATTTTGTGATGACAAAACTAGCAATGTCGGACGTACTTCTAGGATGGCAAGCCGATGTAATTCCCGTTTATAAAGAAATTTGAACAGTCAGAGCAAAATATATTACCGCAGAATCGGCAGTGATGTCTTCTACGAATTATCGGCATGAACTATTTTGAACAACATAAACATTTGTCCTGTTATTTGTCTTTTTTCCACTTATCTCGGGGACATATTTATTATTTAAGCTCCTTCCAAAAACGTTCCTTCATTTATTTAAGAGATTTATAACTAATTTTAGGATAGTAACACAACTTTTAAAAGGCTTTTTTCATTTGCCTAACATTTGTTCCCATATAAAACAAATATTTTTGTTGCGTCAGATCATTTGTAATTCAATCAAAATAAAAAAATGCACACATAATATTACAAGAGTTTTCAACTTTTTCTTTTGTTGTGCACTTTTAGCTTCCAAGCATTGTACTCCAAAACTTGATTTTTGCCCTTGTGGTAAATTTCCCTTTCAACTTCAGTATATTTATTGAGAATATTTTAGCTTTTCTCGTCTCCGGTTTGTGTACTCACCCTGGAGAGAATAAGATTTCCTCTTTTGTTAAAAAAGTCGCACATTTTTTCCTTGGTTATTTTAGTCTTTTCTCCTAGGGCAATCCTAACGAGAGCAGGGTAGACATCATAGAGATATAGAGACTTCTGCCTGAGATCGGCGGACTCTTCATTCACACGAGAATCTTCGCCCAGTTGGTTTATTGTATGCAAAAAATCCTCATAGTACAGATATTTAGGCATTTGAATCTTGGTCAATTAGTCATCACCGTCTGCATTACCTGAAAGTTCTTACCAATGAAGTAGTTGAACATGGTATCGACGATCCACAGAGGAGCATTCAGCGGCTGTTCGGCAGGAACTATCTCGGCGAGGTCTTTTGAAGGGTCTATGAAGCTCATTCCTGGGGAATTTTGTTTAAAGCAGAACTCCACTTGTTCTTCTTCCGCCAAAAATTAGTTAATGTCCCAGTAACTCATTGATTCAAACTATTATATATTCGCCTCCAACATGATATATAAAAAAGATTTCTGCTTTAAAATCGATGAAAAATAGTCAGGATGAGCTGGTGGGGGTGCGTTCTTCCTGTGTTTCATGCTACGCTTCGTGTTTGAAGTCCGGTGTAAAATCCACCAGCTTTGGAGTTTAGGGGAAGGACTAATGGGGATCGAAGTACTCCTGTATGATTGGTTTTGCCCGTTCGTCTCTGTTGTAAAGATCGAATACAAAAGCTTTGAAGGTATCGTCGATCTTACTCCGTAATGCTTAAGTGTCAATCAGCGATAAATTCATGGATAGTGGCAGACCCGCATCGACAAGTTTGTAAAGAAGCTATCTGGATATTTTGTATTCCTTTTTGAAGTAAATCAATCGTTAGAGATAAAAGTCTACCAAGCTATCTTTTTAGATTCTCAGAAATTTCAGACTTTTGCTCGTGTAAATTATGTTGCAAAAAATTGTATCATTCCTCATTACTCTTTCGACGTCGAAAAGATATATATGGGAGTACAGCTTGAATAGACGACTATACTAGCTCAGCTAAACCTTCTTTCCACAGATGAGAATCATGTGTGGGACATTATTATGATATTTTTTGAGAATTTTTTCAACCCTTGAAATTTCTGTTTAACTTCCCGACGAGCCGTCATAAAGTTGGAAAATAAGAACATCTAAGTTTTGGCCTACGGATATAGTACATTAATTCCCTATGAAAACATCGCAGTGTCTACTCTCCTCATCGGTGATAAACGGTTTTTATCTGATAAGAATAGGTTTTGTAATTTTACTAAATATTGGTAATGTGAACTATCCCTTCATGAGAACGGTATTGAATTTGCTGACTCTGTAGGCTAGGTATTCTTCAAGCTGCACCGTTAATATCTACTCCTCCATGAACTCCTCCTCTCCAATATTCTTTCTCGATAACTTCACCACAGTATTTTCGAAAATAAACGTATTTCTGATCTTCTTCGTAATTATGCCCTTTTTCTACCCTTTTTACTTGGTAGGGATTTGATCTGCATTATCGGAACTTGGACCGCACAAACTTAAAGCAAATTTGTCAAATTTTTCCTTTAATTTTTTCATGATTTATTAATCGAATGATTTCTTCTTAACTTTTTATTATTACTTAACTGTTGATACCAAAAAGTAGCTTAAAATGAGAAGAGTCCGTCTCGCTTTTATTCTATTTGTCCTCTTCTGTCGTCTTCAGGCTTCCCAAATTGCAGGATGCTTGAAATTTGACAACCACAATGTTTGCACATAATGTGCAGATTTCTATGTTCTGAGGCAAACCACTGGTAAAAATCCTCATTGTGAAACAGTCAACCCTCTCTGCAGAACTTACAGCAAAACAACTGGTTTTTGCCTTTCCTGCTACGGAGGATATGTTCTTTCTCATGGGGAGTGCGTAATTGAGCAACTTCCGCATATTTTGTCTGCAACTCAAAATGTCAAAACGAATTATTTAGTGATTACTGGTTGTGCTCGACAGAATCAAAATGTGTGCTAGAGATGTGCTCAAGGCTACTACAGAAGTCCTGATCGGCAAAAGTGCATGACTGTCGACCCGCTTTGCAGAACTTTTGATTAAACTACTGGAATTTGTCTAAGCTGTTACTCGGGATATCATTTGGAAAACGGAATTTGTGCTTTAAAAATATAACACTGCATGGTTTATGAGTAGAGCTACAACCCTTCAATTAGTAGAAAATGCAAACAATGCAATGAGGGTTTCAATTTAATTGGCAATATTTGTAGAATTATTGATACTCATTGCAAAAAATTTATCGGCAAAATTTGTGTAAAATGCAAAGGAGGGTACGTGTTCAACAATAGAGGAGAGTGTTCTTTGGTATGGCCTAAATGCAAGAGTACAGATGTTATTGGGAGGTGTGTAACCTGTGATGCAGGGTTGGAACTGATGATCGATCGGTGTGTCCTACCCCCCGCATATTCTGTTATAAATCGAACTCCCCACTGTTTACGATATGACAAAACTGAAACTACCTGTGTTCTCTGCGAATGGTCTTACTTGCTCACTTTTAACAAGCAGTGTATCAAATCAAATGTTGAAATTGATCACTTTTGCAATGTGTACGGGGAAGGGGCAGTTTGTTTAAAATGTGCTTAGGGATACTACTTCAATAACCTATCAAGATGCACGAGGGCTAATCCACTTTGTAAAACTTTTTCTCCCTTGAATGGAAACTGTTAAAGCTGTTACGCCGGTTATGCTTTAAAAAACGGCAACTGTGTGCCCAGTATCGATTTTAACTGCAATAAATGGGCGGACAAGCGGTGCCTGAGATGCTCAAAAGGTTACTTTCTGAACTCGAAATATTTTTGTGCCAAATACGACGATAATTGTGTAGAATTTGACCATAGCCTCAGAAAATGTGCGAAATGTTATTATGGATATATTCCCATCCGAGAAAAATGCATAAAAGTCAGACGGAAATATGGGATTCGTGAACAAAAAAACTGTCTAAAATACAACAATGATACGAGAAAGTGTGAAGTCTGTAAATTCAGATTTTATCCAGACTGGAATGGCATATGCATACCGGTCAGCGCTTTGTGTAAGACCTACGACACAAAAAAGGGCAACTGTCTATCTTGTTTCCTCGGGTATTAGCTCAGCAATAGTAAAAAATGCATCCCAAAATACTCATTTTGATTATTAGTTTATTTTTCATTGGCCTTCACCATCCCAGCTTTATTGATTAAGGTTTGGGAAACTTGGTAATTTTATATATATTGAAACAAAACAATCATCGCCTTGAACGACTAGTAAAAAACAATGGAGAGGGAACAAAATTTGCACGGTAAGTACGAGATCATATCGATAAATGGTATCGGTTGTAACATTGGGTTTGGAGCGTACGGCTCGGTGCAACTCGCAAAAAATCGACTAAATGACTAGACTGTGGCGATAAAGAAGATTTATCGAAAGTTGGCAATAAACTAGGTTGATATCCACCATCTGATGGATCATCCCAACATCATTCAACTGAAAGACTACTACTTCGACTAAGAAACCATGACCACATTTATAGTGCTCGAATATGCTCAGAACGGAACTCTGTTTGATTTTATCAAGTAGCATGGGCTGAAAGATAAAAAACTTATCAGAAGCATTTTTTGCAGTGTTTGCTAGGCAATCCAGTACATGCATAGTCGGGGAATCATGCATCGCGATATCAAAGTAAACATTTTTCTAATTCAGCCAGAAAACATTCTCCTCGACAAACAATACAATGTTAAATTGTGTGATTTTGGGTTTGCAGCGAATGTCGAACCCAGAATGACCATATGCGGAACTGCATAGTACATGTCGCCGTAAATGATCCTAAAAAAAAGACATAACCACAAAATTGATGTTTGGAGCTTAGGAATCCTACTTTTTGAGCTAATATAGGGACATGCTCCCTTTCAAGGACAGACTCAGTAAGAAATTTTATAGAAAATGAAGCAAACCCAATACTTTTCCGACAAGTTTACAGACTAAGAAATAGAACTTATTCACATGATACTGAAAGTTGATCCCAGGGAACGACCCTAAGTTACAGATATACTAGCTCACAAATACCTGTACCAAGGGAAGAGATACTCGGAAGAAGTCAGTAAAAGGTCAACGATGTAGGAAGAAAAATAGAGTAAAATCAAAATCATAGGAGTTCGGCAATTACCGGCTGAGTCGGAATTTCCAACCCCCACACTGAAACCCAATCGGAGCAATCCCTAGTGTCATTATTAGCAAAATCGACCAATAAACTACACTAATTAAACTCAAAATTTTAGTCAAATCAGCTCAAATGATGTAAGTTTATCCCATAATATATATGGGCATAATCTATCGTCTGGATTAATATCTCCGTAGCACAGTCAGAATAACAAGATTTCACTTAAAAAGAAATGGCGGAAAAGTTGATAAGGAGTTGTATAGGCGTCGATAGAGACGAAAATGATAGTTACAGTAGATATTATTTTCAGAAATCGTGGATATTTTGGATATCATAAACAAGACGAACTGGTAAACAGAAATTCAGATTAAGATCATCGAGTAACCTCTCTCTTTTTACGTTTTATTCTATCTCTTTTGTGAAAGACAATATCTTCTTTTTCTTTATCCTCATTTTATTAGGCCTAAAAGTCATTTCCATTAGTGCTTGCGTTTTCAATTTTGTCTTTTACAGATTTGACTCCTGAAACTTTGTATATCTTGCGCTCAGAGCCTTTTCCGTTTATGTCCTACATTTTTAGTAATTCTCCGAGGTACTATTTGGCATCCGGAGCCATTTTTTCAATAATAGCGGAGTACAAAGGCTAGTTGTTTGTTTTCTTTTGTTTCAGGAGCCTGTGGAGTCGTGTAACCTCGGAAGTATTCTTGTCAAATGGGACAATAATATTTTTTAATATTAACTCATAGTTTTCGGGTCGATCGGAAGTGATTTTTTTCTTTTGAAGTTTATTTTTTTCTTTTAACTTTTTAGGATCCTCTTTTCTTGCCTTTGCTTTAAGACTCTGCTTAATGATTCTGACCATGATGTTGAGTAATTCAGAGATCATGATCGGATCTTTCTAGTTGTTGATCTGCCTTTCCATACATTCTACCAGGACTTTTGAGTCGTAGCCTTGATAAAACTTTAGACCGTGGAATTTCTGCAACGCCCCGAAAGCCTCCTGATTTCGTATATGCATATAGCACAAAAAGATGAGATTGAGTCCTCGACTGAACACAATTTTGTCAAATACTTTGCCCTCCTCATTCGGGAACGTTTTTGCGCCGATGGTCAGGAAACTTTTTATAAAGTTTTCATCTTTGATAAAAGTTCCGTACACCTACGGATATGATAAAAAATTGTACTGCCAGGAAGTTCTGGAATATTAGGAGATGATGAGCAATTATAATTTTTTGCTTTCCTTTCCTGCTCTTCTAGTTGACATTATCCATGTGATATTCGAATCCTGCTATGAGTAAATCAATGGTGTTTCGAATTTCCCCCGGAATAAACTGCTCCTCGTTTAGAGAATCGACTTACTTCTGCTGACTTCTCTTTATTATCAAATTGTTGAAAAGGATGAAATAAGGTGTTCCCATATATTTTTAGCTCTCGAATGACTTCCATATTTTTTATAGTAGTTCTATGAATGGCTGGGAAATTACCATTTCTGAATTTTGTCTCAGAAATTAGTTGAGGATACTCAAAATTTACTCCTGAAACTCGTAATCAATAGAAATGTCAAAATAGTCAACGACTTTCCAAATCAACTGGTTTAAAATAAAGCTTCCCTTACCTTCATTCAGATTTTGAGCCAATTCTAAAACCTTTCTGAGAATATGGAAGCAATTGACGAGAGTTAATCGCTCCTTTTTCGTCTTTACTTTGAGTCGTTTGATCTAAATTTATATCCTTTCAAACAGTTTATTGCAGAGATATACAAGCGCTGGTTCTGTCATATTGCTGAATTTGCTTTGCAAAGTGGTGGATAGGATAGTCCAAATCAGATTGTGTTCCTCAGTCACACTTTTATCGGAGAGAACCTTGAAGAAATGTTCGGAGTAAAAATCTTCGTTTATATTCGATATAAAATCCAACGCACATAGTTTAACGGTTGGATGAGAGTTTTCACTGAGAGCTTGCATAACTAGAAACTCTCCTTCTTTAGGATCAGAATATAATTCGGCATAATTATAGGCTAGAAATTGATAAAATCTAGCTTTGTCAAACCCTTCAAGTTTTGGTTGAGTTTGCAAGATTTGTTTTGCTCTATTGATGGCATTTGGATACTTACAAAACCTGTAGGAAACCAGGCACAAGAGCATGAAACTTGTTTAATTTGGTAGAACATTTTGCGGTTTTTGAATATTCTACGTTTTTGAAGCGATATTATTGGCCAAACTTTCAATGGCATAAAGGATGACATACTCATATCCTCCCATTTTCTACGTAGCTTAGCATATCCTATCGATCATTATAGCAGTTTCAGTTTTTATCACACCTGACGTCTGTTCCCCAACAGAGTCTTCTGTAAGCTCGTTAAATTCCTGATAGTCACTATCGAATATTTAGTACTCTTCCTTATTGGCAGCGATGAATGGGAATGCGATATTGACGAGCATTTCTTTCCAGAATGTGGACAAGAAAGAAGTATGCTGCATTTTTCTCAGCTAAAATTACTACTGCACAGACTGGGTTCTTTTGGCATAGAGACTGACAATTTTTACCAAGATTGTTGTGAGCTCTTTGCAGCCGAATTTCTCTAGGAAAATTTGATTTTTGGCTAGAATTGACAAACTTTCCACGATTGACTTGATAGTTTTTTACAGAAATTAGAAGAGAATACCTCCCGTGACATTGTTTCTCATTGCAAATTTTACACCTTTCTCGAACACTATACTTAGTAAATGGGTTACATTAAAAAGCCTCGAATTTGAGTATATTCAACTCGTATAATTCCTCACTTAAGCAAAGCAAAATATCCCCTTTCGATTAGAACGAAACTACCCATTCTAAAACCTTCACCATTGCTGCGGAATTTACCATATCTGCTAAAACAAAATCGGCATCTTTTTCTTAACTTTTAAGTAAAGTGTCAAAAATAACCACCCACATTTTCAACAATTAATTCAGGTCATTTGCTTTCTATATTGAAAGGGGAGCATTAGCCAAACTGAACTCATAAGTGTTCCTAACGATGTTATACAGGTATTAGGGGTGAATCTAAGCTACCCCATAGCATGCGATTATCAAATAACTCGTGTTTAGATCCTTGGACTAAAAGAGTTACGCGATAAGTTTCTGGAAAAAACCCAGCATTTCTAAATAAAATATCAAATTTACCCTAACTAGCCAGTTCAAGAAGAGTAATAATGACTCTTTAAAAGTTTCTTTTATGGACAGAACTGATCTATTTGTCAGTCAACACGGCATACACACATTGGAAAATATTTTGGATAATGGTAGTATTTCCCAGTTCCTCGATCACCTCCGGATCTAAATTGGCGCAGAGAGTGCTGTTCATGATTGTTGATGCTGTAAGTCTGGTCTGCTCGTCCACTTGAGAGTTTTTCATGAAAAGAAATAGCAATTTCCATAACTAGGGTTCTGTAGCGTAGGTATTTATTATCTGTTACCCTTATTGCACTCTTTAAGTCTGAACGAGTTGAAGGGCTTTCAGGATTTATTAAGGTTGTGGCTGAGGGCGCAATTATGTTGCTTACATCTTAGAGTGACTAATTATTATAAATACGATACAAGAGACTACAAACGCGAATAAATAATTCCTTCAAACTGCACTCTTTTTAATTTGAGCGAACGAAAAGAAACAAAGTAAATTCATAAATTAATTGTTTAAAGGGATTTTCGCATTCTTTTTTGATATACTTCTTTACCGAATTTTGCCACATTTTCGAAAATGCATTTCATATCAAATAATCAACCGTTCTCTCTTTTTTCCCTCACAATTTTACATTCTCAGTGATTTTAAGGTAGTCATGAGCCCTGTCTAGACATTTCCCAAGGCACATTCTTTCCTACTTATCTAAATCTGCCTCAATTTTCTATTATTTAAGGCACCTGTTTGCACAAAACTTCACAAAATTGCCTAGCAAGTTGAGTTATTGCTATATTTTGAGTGGAAATGTGGGTTCTCTCTGTTTACGACCGAACATTTGAGAGGCTTTGGTCACAATTAAAAATAAGATTCAATATATGATATTGGTTAACTTTACTTTTTTTGACAATTCTGAACTAAGTTGCAAGAATCGCGAAATTATGAATTCTTTTGCGGAGTGGAGATGCTAATCAGCAAAGGAGAAAAAAAAGTAGAGATTGCACTGGAAAAAATATTTCATTTCGATTAAATAATATTTTTTTCCCTCTATTTTTTACGGAGTTTTCAGAAATTAACAGTCAGTATGATGTATAAATTCCTAGCGTCATTCTCACATTATAATG
>JAOWAT010109998.1:0-10425 GCA_028571025.1 Longipedia americana
ATGGAAATTTAAATTTTTCTTGAATTTTGACCCCAAAACCTTATGGGGGGCTCTATGAGATGTAAGGATAATGGGAAAATAATTATTTTTTCAATCATAAAAGTGAAAAATATATGCTAGAGCTCCCACAAAAATTCGCAATTCTAGATGAATTTCACTGTACATAGTTTATTTATTTCATCCTTGTAAAATGTCCTTTAGGTTTTCGATGAAGATTTTTTAAGTGTACCTACTGGAAATGACACTCCCCGATATTCCCTCAGGAACAAAGTATTTAAAACATTTGTCAATGAGTTTAATTCTTCCACTACTGAAACCATGGCTCCCATCCCCGCTGTTATAGAATCACCCACTGCCCCAATCACTTTTATATCACCTGGTTGCAACCTTTTAATGCTTGTTGGTTGTTCTTTACCGGGCCCTCCAATGGAAGTATCACAGGGAAACTAGAGAGGAAAATGGAAATCTGAGTAAATGTTTTCAATGGAAATTTTCAGAAACCTGCAATGGTTAAGTATGAGGCAATGTAAACAATCATTTTTGATGAACTTCTGCATTTGCAGTTTTGATTTGCGCTACTCATTTAATCAGTTTTGGGTAGAACATCTGTTAAATTGGTTGAAAATGAGTTTTGATAACCCTGCTACATAATCGCCGAGGTGATTTTAGTCCCCACTTCCTAATTAAACCTGCATTAATTATTTTTTATCTACTTCAAAGTTCAAGTGACATTGATATAGATTCTAGCCAGTTATTTATGCAAACTCATATTTGCTGTAAATTACCTTTAAAGTACTGTTGTGTACATCATATGAAGTTTTTATTGTTCGTGTTGCAGCTGGAACAGAGTGTGATGTTGAAGTTAACTCAAAGATTGAGATCATTCCAAGAAAAATTTTTGAATGAAAAGTAGCCATGAATAAGATAAATTTCACTGTTACAGATCTATTTTTATGTGCTTAATTTTGTTTTATATTTTTACGCAAAGAATCAAAACGGAGAGCAAGTTTTGAAATTTGAGAATATGTTTTGAGAAAGAATATTCAGTTGTTTTTAAAATCTATTTGAATAATAAATTTTAGACATTAAACTCACAAATTCAGCCAAATTTTCCCCAAAACCTAACAAATTTCTGAGTTTTCTGTTTAATCTGACATGATCATCACCTAGCCTTAATAAATACGCCATTAGAATGGCCAGAGTGCACATCAGAAACCACCATTTTTCGTCTCTGAACATGTGTCCATTTTATTGTGGATGGTCACAGAGACGTGAAATTATGATAAAATTGTTTTCCATTGACATTGGACAAGCGAAAATAATTCAATTGAAAAGAAAACTGGGAAAGGAAGGAGAAAGAATGACTTTCAATAAGGCAGAGTTCTGCCTTCAGTGACTAAATGGCAATGATTTTATTAATTTTTATTAAAATTTCGGTTTCATTGTAGCAAAATAAGCAAAAGCGCTTCAATTTTTGAACAGAAGTTAAATGAACTTTTAGAGCCATTTTACTCTTATGTAAATTGAAGGGAAGAAAAGAATCTAATCATGTACTTTTATAAAACAAAATGTTTTTTTACAGAGATTTCTGTTCATAAATTCATAAATGTCAAGAAAAGGAAATAAAAAATGAACAAAAGAGGGTCCTGGAAATATAGCTGACAAATCCTATCATCTGAGAAATGGAGCCTCAGTCTCTTTCGATTCGGCGTTCAAATCAGATCTGTTCAAATGAATTATTCATGAATTGGATGTCACACACTCATGAGATCTATATTCTACACACTCGGAAAATTCTTCAACTTTTCAACCGGAATTCTTTCTGTCAATTAAACTTAATGAACGCCGAAGGTACAAACGGGAGTTTGACAAAAAATTATTATTATTCATGACTGAAATAACAAAATTAGAAAAGCAACGTATTCCTCAATTGTCAATCCTGATGACGGTTCTCTCTTATATGAAATCGTATTCGTCATAATTTTCATTCACAGTTTCATCCTCCATGATTCTGATTACCTAGAGAGGGAAAATTTTAAGGACTACTTTCAAGATTTAATCCGATCCAAGAACAAAAAATTCATCAAAATACTGACCTTGTCAATGAAATTAGAATTATATTTTAACAAAAAAAAAGTACAGTATCTTCTACGGGAAAAAGGAAACTTTCCAAGCTTTGTAGCATTTAGGACGAATATGAAATAATGCAATATGATAAGCATATCAATGATTTTGTAGCCAAAATAGTCAAAATTAAATCACATTTCAGTCGTTATAAATTATACGAGCCCAAAAATGGGTCTTCATATTAGTTGAATGTTTAGCAGTGTTTACAAACAAATATTTCTGTTAAATATTCCCACATTAAACGTCCATAATCCATAAACACATAAAAGATTACATTAATCGTCGTAAATGACATAAATATTTTCTATTACTGTGTATAACAACATTTTGTGTCTCTCTGTGAAGAAGCACTTTGAGCAAGCAAACCATTAATTTTGGTTCTCTTATTTTGGTTTCCTGTCATTTGCATTGGTCATTGTCATTTGCTTTTCTGTCATTGATGTTGGTCAGTACCAATATGAGGTGTTACAACGAAATTTTTGAATAACTTAAAATTGTGTGATTTTGGAATCATAAATTATTTTAAATAATATTTACATTGTCATCATTTGTATAAAATCAGTTACTTTTTTCTTGAATGCATTAATTGAGTTTTGATGTCATGCCCAATGGGCATTCATGCGAAATTCAGTATCTGGTCTCCAAAGCCTGCCAGAAATGCAAATCAAATCATTGTAAAAAATTTGCTAAATAAAGATTTAATTTGTGAAGTTCTTATGAATACCTGACATCATCTTCAATGGAAAAGGAAACGTTCATTCCGCCATTGTTCCTTAGAGATAGATTTACATTTGATAGTGACAATTTCAATTGTGGTCGGTTGATGTCTGCTTTTAAAAGTCAGCCCATAATGCATTACCATTTTCTAGTAGGGGGCGGACCAAAAAACAAAATTGCTCAAAGCCAAGTGGGGACTATCTTTGATTCAAGATTTTGCCTCAAGAATACGTTCTAATTAAACATTTTTTTTTCATTTTAACACCTTTCCAGGTCGCTCTGGGCCTTTAAATTTACTTCAATGGGAGTGAAAAAAAGTAATATTTATGACAAAAATGATACCCATTGAAGTAACTTTAAGGTCCCAGAACGACCTGAAAATTTGACATAATGAAAAAATATTTTCTGTGTGGCCGTTTTTATGTTGAAATACAACTTTTAAAATGGTCCCCTTTGTTCCCAAGATCATTTTTAATTTTCACTACATAGCTTAGTCCGGAGCCTAATTTCACACTCCTGAATGTCATTAGAGATAGCATATGTGTGACATCGTCAGTGAAACCCAGTGCTTCAGAGATAGAGTCAAATATGGAGTAAAAAGAAGAATGAAATGATTCCAGAAGTAGATGGCAGGTCAATAGAGGACCACTTAAATTATTCTCTTTGAGATCTGTATTTTCCTTTATGACGTCATTTTCCTGGTTTGCCCCTTTGAGACGCCTCATATACTCAATTTTGACTGTTCTTTTCAGATCGATTTTGAAGAGTCGTAAATCCGAAGAGAGTTTGAGTCCACTCAGTGATCAGTTCCCATCGAGTAGTGTTGAAGGCACTCCTACACATTCATCCAGATTTAAGACGCCTTCCACTGCGTCAGCTATTGCGTCATCCGTCGTCGTTAATGCCGCGTCAGTTGCGTCAGCCGTAGGCGAAAGTGCGTCAGGGCAGCAAGATGAAAATAGTCATGTGGTCAAACCGATTCTCAAGAATAATCAATCCAGAGAGAACTTATTCGCTGCTGCTCCACATAAAGGTAGGGTGTTCCGAAGATTTTCAGATTAAGTATCGCTGATTTGAATTGCTGAATCAGAAAATATAATCAGGCTTTTTCGCTTTTTGAACCTTTTTTTAATAGTGTCAAATTTCGTATTTTTTTGAGTTCTCGCGTTTTTGAAAGTGAATTATAGAAAATGTTTACAAAGATTTCTGAAAATTTTGCCTGAATTTTAGAAAAGTTGAGTTATTTTAGATTATTTTCACCCATTTTTTCAAGATACAATTAAAAAACACCTAAATGTTAATAAAAACGATTTTTGCCAAATTTCATATTTGTGAGATTTTTTAATTTTAGATGTTTCTCGAAAATTTTGCTGAATTTTTAGAAAATTCTGTGGAAAAGCCTGTTATTTTCTTGCTCAGTAAGGTACCAATTATACTTATTCTTAAACTTTTCGGAACACCCTCTTAAAGGCGTTGGAACATCTTCATCCCGTCCTTCATCATTATTGACATCAGCAGCAGTAGTTGCATCTTTATCAGAGGGTTTGAGACCAGAGAGCAATTTGTCTATGGCTTCAACGACGGACAGCATTTCGTACAAAACCGCGGAATCAGATTCAGAGCCGGTTAATCCCCCGCCAGAACAACCAGCTGCTTCATCGCTGTCGATCAAAGAACCATCGTCATCCAGAATTAGCCAGGAGCCATCCATATCTGGTGGAAAAAGTGTACTTGCAAGAGCGTCAATGTTTATAGAGTTGGAAAGATCATCAGGCAACGGGTCCCACAGTGGGTCCAATACGTCCCATGGGTCTCATGACAAAGGGACTAATGGACCAAAAATGGACAAGGTTCCCTCTTCTTTGAAAGCGGCTCATGAGGACAACAGCACCACAGGGGGCCTGAAGAAGTCCCCAATCAAACATGATGTGAAAGAAGCCGCTTCGGAAAATAACATTGCTCAAAGAGTTCAAAATAGTGATAAAGGTAAGTTTCGGATCTAAGTATTTTGCTTTTCACTAACACTTGTAGTTTAGAGGTAGTTAGTTTTGTAGTTTGGTCTCATAGACCATTACATCGATAGACGTAACATTTTACCATGAGTAATTCAATTTATTAGTTTTAGTCTATATTCATTAACTTAATGATTATCTTTGAAATTTACTCGTGAACACATTAATTTTGTAATCAGTTTCTGTAGCCAGTTTTCTCATATCTGATGAATGATTCATATGTGAATTTGAAATAGTTCAGTTTAAAAACTTGCACTAATTTCCATTTTATTTAGACAAGCTCTTAGTTTTTGAATGAAATTCAACAGGATTACATCTTTTAGTGAATCTTTTATTAGTAATATATGAATTGTTATCGTGCTACTGGAAATTTAGAATTTAGTTAGTAAATTTTTGTGTTCAGTGAAATATTCTGAAAAATAGTTTGTTTCAGATTGATCCAAAAACGTTATTAGATCTAATTTAGCAAAGGAAGAAACTAAATTTTATACAGATTTGAAAAAGACTGTATGTAATTCATACCAATTTTTGCAAAAACAAATTAGTGCGATTGTTTATCAGCAGCTATTCAACTGATATCTTTTCTGTAAACCTGAACAAAATTGTGGTGTTACTCAAAACCAACAAGACACAAATATAGCTAAAATGATTGTATGGATTGCTTGGTCCAACTCCATGCAGGTTTTTCATACCAAGAAACTGTGTTATAGAACAGGGTGAAGCAATCTACCCAATCCTTTAAGCTACATTCTTGTTTTACTGTTTTTTTCATTACACCCCAATTTTGCTCACTTTTACATGGAACATCAGTTAAGTTCTCAATGCTCTTCAAGAAGTCATATTTGTAACAAACAATTGATTTAAAGATTGTGCCCTATTTCCTCCCTCACCTCAGATTTTGACCCTTCCAAACTAAGCATCATGGACCGTGTGAAGTTCTTCAATAAACTGAGTGAATCCAACTCTGAACTTCATCTGCAGCAAAGAGACAGCAAAAAGTTTTCACCGCAGCCTTTGAGACGGAAGGGTAGTAATGGCAGACGGCAATGGGACCCGGCCAGATACAAAACGCAGCCCATTACATTCGAGGAAGTTCATCAAGCCTCCTCTCAGATGCCGTCAAGCTTCAAATTAGGTTGGTCATCCGTCACACTCAAACACACACAAACGGAGTTGGGCTTGTTGAAGTTTGATCTGCATCAGTATTCACACGTCTTTCTCATTTCTGTCTCATATTTGTTGATGTGCACGTTACACAGTCACACCTAAACCAATATCAGACATATCTGTACACATCTGTGGCTCCGTTCGGTAGAAATTGCTTAAAATCAGCTATTGTCGTCAAACACATTAATTAATTTTTTAAAACCACTCACCGCACTACTAGTCTAACCGTTTTAACCGTAGTTATTTCTCTGGGTGAAGCAACATTGACAACAATATTGTTATTTTACGACAGCAAATTGAACATTTCAAAAAGATTCAATAAATTTGTCAATTTGGTACAGTTGAAGAAATAACTACAGTTGATTTAGAATGTAGGCACTTCTGCAGGTTTTTCCAAAATTAAAATTGAATTGCGTTGAAGTGCATAGATTCAAATGGTACAGATGTAGTAGAGATTGTGGAATTGGAAAAAAAAACTTGATGAAAATAGACGATTTTAATAGTTTTCTCGTGTGCCTAATTTCAACAGGACGGAGAAGTAATCGAATTTTAGTTTCAGACTTTTCTCTTTTCGTATTTAGCCTTGATTTGAAAGCTAATAAAATTAATTTCAGGTTCACACAAATCCATAAATTGGGAAGGTAGCATCGTGAGAAAATAATAACCTAGTTTTCAATAATTAGTTTTATAAATCAGTTGTACATATACAATTTATTATATGGTGAATGGGTTTAATTCCACAATGATTTAATTTGAATAATTCAAACACTAATTAAAACTGCATACTTTATAACTTGATAACTCTGATAAATCAATTTAAAATCTCGATAACTTTTCAACCACCTCAAAGAAGGCACTTCAAGTTATGAGTTAGAATTTCTTAAATCAATTCACAAGCTCAGCACAAATATACACCTCTTACCTAGATACTTCCAATCCTACAGAAAAATTTTGAAACACCAAATGCAATAAATTGGGTGAGGGATAAAAAAATTAAAAAACAATGATGCAAAATCTATATTTTGTCAAAGTCCAATCAGAGAAATCTTCACTATTCTGTCAATGTTATATAAGAATTTGTTACAGAGTGTTTGAATGACTGTCAGTTTCAATGTTATTCTGAATCTCATTTTTTTTGAAAATTCTGATGGCATTGTTTTGATTCTACCGTGGTTTTCATCTGTTTCATTTCTAAGTTATTTGATCGTTTGTTTTGTTGTCCTATCAGACTTCTACAATTACAGCCAAAGTTAAGATCTTTCCAATATCTCAATATCGGTATAAATTTTGAATGCCTTGAGCTCCCAAGGTAGCAATATGATAATTGATCTAAGTATAAGTGATAAATAATAGGAAGGGGATCAAGCAGATTTCACTCCTTTTTATCACTTTTTATGTAGAATTTTTGACTAAAAATTGTTAAGAATCATTGTAGAAATCTGGTGAGACGCCTCAAGTTTGTCTAGCCACCTAGTTCATCACATCATATTGATTATTATGCACTTTTCCGTTTCAGGTCTGTCTTCAACCTCTTCCTCTTCCGGGACACCCAATCCCAATGGGCCAGTTCCAAATCGTCTCCCAATTTCAGCAGCGGTTCCCAGGTCAAGGGGCTCCATTGGCACTGCAGACAAGGCAGAAATGTTTTCATCGCCAGAAAATGAAAAGTCAAGTAAGTGCAATAAAAGGCATCCAAAGACTGCGTGATTTGAAGATTTGAAAGAATAGGTTTTCTTCAATATTTCAGGGAATTATTTCTACATCCACCCTATAGCTAGATAGAATATGACAGCATAATAAGCTAAAAGAGAAGTTTTAAAAACTAGTGAAGTTTCAGTGTGGAGATTGATAAGGATAAAATTCAGAGTAGAAAAAATGTCTGTTCTTAAACAATATTAAAAAATTGTAGGACCAAATTCTTTTATTTTTCCAAAAATTGCAATTTTCTGTGTTCCCTCCTTTGAATTTCATCATGAATCCTCTGTCATTTCTAAAGAGGTCATAGAAGGGAAGAGGATAAAAATTGCAATTTGTGAAAAATTGGTCCTTTCCAGGACCTGATAATGAAGATAAAATTACTTTAGAATTTATTTTACACAATACACACTTGTCCCTGACCTGGAATGTTACTCATTGATATCAAAATAATGATAGAATTATGTTCTATTAGAACAAATTATACTTCACAAAAAATTTGTTCACTTTATTTAGGGTCGAAAATGTAAACAAACCCAATACATCCCAACTTTATGAAGAAGAAACTTCACTCAAATCAGAATATTCATCTTCAGATTTATAAAATACTTTAACGTTTTCAGGTCTTCCAGGAAATCACGTTGAGGATGGTCATTCCACTTCTTCATTTGTTGGTTCCACATCAGGAGGAAGCGTAGGAGGCATTTTAAAACGGAAAGGCTCACTCCGCAAAGAAAGCCTGACGACGACTTCATTGACTGTAGGAGCAGGAGCAACGGGTGTTGCTGAAACGGAAGAGGTTTACGCTTATGGGCATCCCGTTCCTAGGAGGAGTATTCTCAAGCACGATTCGTTTGAAGCGTCGTCATACCCAGGGCAAAAGACGGCATCTAAGAGAGGAGTTTTGAAGAAGGTAATGAGTATATGCTGTGAAAACTCATAAACAGACGGAGTTATTTATTTTTGGCAGGAAAACTATTTTGAAAACTCTGTGAAGCAAAAGAAGGACGAAACATCTAAAATTAGAAATCGAAAAGCAGAAAATGAGATTCTCTCATTTAATTAACGTGTGAGCTAGATCTCTGTTTCATTGCAGCATTGCCTTTTGCTCTTCTTCTTTTCAAAGGTTTAGTTTTTGTTAATGTGTGCTAGCTTTGAACGAATATATCGCATACAGAAATACCCACTGTAAACTTCATAGATGAGACGAAATTAATTATCTCAACAAATGACAACAACCCCGAATCTTCATAATTTTTAAAATGGTTTAAACCCTAAACATTTCTTGCACACACGTTTATATGATGTCTGGGCAGACAGAAGTCACCACCTGCAGCCTGAAATTTGGGCAGACATACTCAATAGGTATTTTATTTCAGATAGCATGAATTATTTAAAACATGGTTCTAGCTAAACAGAAACTCTTGCAATAATTGTTTTTTAGTGTTAATGAATGAAAAACAGAAGATTTGCCCATAAAAAGATATATCCACTAAAGGAAAAGGGTTCAAAAGTTCTGACAGATCCATGTATTCACCGATGCTAAAATAAGATTCATAATTATTCTCTAAGTTTCAAAAGCTGAATTATGCTTGAAATTTCCTCGGTGAATGCATGGAATGGATAAAAACTAAAAATAATGTAATTTAACAATTCATGACTTTCATATTCCACATTGCTTATTTTGTCTTATGTGTCATGATAGATCAATATCATGTTTACAATCTCCCTTCTCAACCAGTTTTTAGTGGAGTTCAATTAGCTCAACTAGTTTAATAGAGCAACACAACATACTTACTTGCTAGAACGTGTGACATCAGAAAGACAAAAAAGTGCGTTTGAAATCTCACTAATAATAAATCTGAGTGTCTTGATAAATAAGTTAACTGACAATCCAAATCTTGTTTCAGGATTCGAGTTACGAGGATTCTCTTCGTCCCATACTGAAGAACCCCGATGACGTCATCGACGATCCTTCTTCCTTGCCTTCATCTCCTCCCCTTTCTTCATCAAGCATTCCACCTCTACCGCCTTCAGCGACTTCCCCATCAGAGGCGTCAGTTATAGGAGCAACAACAACGACATCACCCGTTGAAGCAATAAACTCCTCCATTACAACACCTCCCCATCAAGCAATCATCAACCCTTCATCCCTGACGACATCTAGCGGCGGCGGAGTTGTGTCCAAACCGGCTTCGAGCGCCACATCCCGATTGAGGAGCGATCACTTCCTTGGAGGACCCCAGTCCTCGGAAGATTCCTCTAGCAGTGAGAATATCGCGCAGACCTTCGCAGATGTCGTTATTGATCCCATTCCGGGGGTTAATACAAAGAAATCGTCCGTCGAAACCACACCTGTCAAGGTAAGATGGTTGGTTGTATTCTAAAATGGGTGAACAAAAGGGGAAAATTGATCAGTATTGAAATGGTAACAGATTTTAGTTGATTGTTTAACTATATTTTAGTATTCATCCAAATTTACAGTAATTATGTTTCTGACTCTTTAAAAATATGATTCAGATCGTTGGTACAGATACATTTGGATGTAAATTTGATGGTCCTGTTACACTGAACAAAATATCGCTGATAATTTAGATTATCGGTGATAATTTATAAATTATCGTCTATAATTTTTTTATCGCTGATAATTTATTTAATAAAATATCGCCGATAATAATTATCGTCGATAATTTTTATCAAGTGTAAC
>JAOWAT010110109.1:0-10422 GCA_028571025.1 Longipedia americana
AAAGATCCAAAACGGTGAAGAAAAAACAACAAAAAAAAACACGAGTAAGTCTCTGAGCAGCCTTCGGCTGCTAAAAAATAATTCCCTGAAAATTTCAAGAAAATCTTTTTCCAGAATTTCTCTAAAAATGATAAATGAATTTTGTCACGACAAGATGAACTTCACTGTACATATTATGAATTCTTTTACTTATCAAAACTGTCGCAAGTAATGATATGATAAATGGATTGGAATCACCGTAACTTGTGAGGGAACGTGGAATAAAAACGCCTGTTCCAAATTTAGACGCCAGTTTCATTAGCGACGACAACCCTGAGAACCTTTGGTGCATTTGCAAGCAACCTCACGGCAAAAGGTTCATGATTCAGTGCGACAACTGCGACAAGTGGTTTCACGGCTCATGCATGGGCATCTCGGTGGCCCATGGAAAAGGTGCGACAGTCCAACTGGAAACTAGAGTGCTAAACGTTTCTTGAGAAATGTGTAATATTAGACCGTTTCAAGGAGGTCTCAAATTCAGGCGGGACCCGACTTATCTTATAGATTTTAATCTGTAGATTCCAAAAATGTTCTTACTTTTTTGATTGAAAGCTTCTAGCCTAGCAACCTGCAATTTGAATTTACTACTATGAGGGCACTTTTTCCAAAATTTCTCAATGAGATATTTTCTCGTAATTTGTTTTCCTAATTTTTTCATAACATAAAACACTAGGGTGGATGATAAAATTAGGAATTTTTAAAAAAGAAAGAACTACTGGTTGGTAGACCAGAAGACATTTTTTGGAAAAACTAAGGGTTGAAAAGTTAGTTTGCATCCGTTTCCGATACAGATACAGTTTCTGTATCCGATACAGAAATATACACTTTTTAAATTCAAAATAAATTTCGGGAAATCACAATCTGTATAGAAAAGTGAACTTTATGTAGCACACACTGCATTTTCCCGAATTTTATTTTGAATTTAGACTCTGCATCTGTTTCCGATACAGAAACTGTATCTGTATCGGAAACAGATACAAACTAACTTTTCAACCCTTAACATCCTTGAGTAAGACTTTCTGAAGTTCTAGGCAAATTTTTAGACATAGAAAGTACCCCCAAAATTGCGCCATTTGATAAATAAAGTCCAAATTTTCTCCAATTATAATGTAAAATGAAAAATAAAATGCCATTTTCTAAATCTTTACAATTTTCCCTCAGACTGAAAATCTACCTGTCAAGAACATGATACATATTAGACCTCAGAAGACAGTAGATATTGTAGACTTCCTTCTCATCGATTTTAACTTCATCAAGGAAGATCTGCTTCAATTGCTGCAAATATCCACGATAATTCCCCATGTGATCCTCATCTTCAGACCATTCTTTGGGATGAGTTAGTAGATCATCGAATCTGGAGAAAGGAAGAAAAATTGACAATTTTAGTTTTTACCCTGCACAGCAAGGGTTACTAAGCCACTGGCGTTGGGGGTTATTCTTGTTGTTTTTGTTCTTGTTCTTGTTAGCAATGAAAGTCAAACATCATCCTGATATCGGCTCTTTAAGCCTTTCATCCATTTTCCAACTGGGGTTCCAAGCCTTGTTACTCTTGAATATTACACTACTTCGTTCCAACGAACTTGGATCAACAGTTTGACTTGAAGTTTTGATTGCATAAATGCAAAAATTAAAGACAATTTTGAAAACTACAAAATCTAGCTCTATTTTCTAAAACTCTCATTGAGTTTGGCCAAACATGTCTGCAAATAGGAGAAAAATCTAGATAAAAGTGGGTGGAATGAAGATAATTGAAACTGTCAAGATTATTTCAGAAACTAGGAATTCTCTAGTTTTTGAAACACACCTTACTTGTTTCATTTAAAATAGGTGGCTTTTTATATAACGGCCAATTTCTTTGGGACATAGTAGTATGGTTGATCTCTGAAAGACTCAAAAGCAGCGTTTTCCGTTTGAATGAAACCCGTTGTACCTGACAAGCGTTCCGTCTGGCAATTTTGCCGTTTCTTCTCTTCCTCCATTTTCCAGCTTCAATAGAATCCTGGCCATGAGCATTGTGTAGTCCCTCAGCCTGTCAAATTGTGGATGCGTCATAAAGACGCACTCAAAACGGTGATGCGATTTCCAGGCCAATTTTTGGCAAGACTTTTGGCAGTAGCTGACATATTTGCAAGTGGGGCATTTGAACAATTTGGACCGTTTTCGCGTTTTGAAATCGTCTTGTTCGAAGCAATAGTCGCAAATCTTGTCATGGTGCTGCCCGTATACTATATGGGAAAAGGGATCGCAACGGAGGATTTCTTCGCCCAATCTCATGATTCCAGTTTTTTCCGCTTCCCAATTTTTCGAATTTTCTGGTTTCCTTTGTTTTTTCACAAGCTTAAACCTGCACAACGTGATGAATGCTTACTCGAGAATAAGAAAGCCTGATTACATTCGGAGAGGTTTGTGATTTTAATTTTGCCAAGTTAGCGGGCAATTATAAATAAACAAAAACAAAAATCCATTTTCAAGAACCAGAAAATAAGATTCTCAAAAAATGCGTCGGTCTTCCGCCCCTTCTCAGCGCCCCGGGGGCGGATTCCGCCCGCCGATTCAAGTGTCCAAGCAGTTCCAATCCACGATCATTCAGAGGCAAAATCTTTTGAACTCCATACCAGGTTTACTTTTTACAAAAATTTTTTACTAAATTCGGTCAAAAACTATTTTTCCCAAAAAAAAACTCAGATTATTTTTAAACTCGGGTCTTTAACAAAATTTATGTAGTAAAAAAATTCAAAAATGACCAATGTTTTTCAAAAACTATGCTCCAAAAACGTAAAAACTCAAATTCAATGTTAACCGTTTAACGTTTAAAATCGGTGAAAAGCAAGCCTGAATAGTTTCAGCAGCAGCCGGAAACGCGAGCGCTCAGCCGAATCAAGATGTTCAACACGTTTCCAGCAATTCTTCATCCGAAAGCCGCTACTTCAACGCGGTCTGGTGCAAAAAGAGTACACGCAAACACAAGAAATGGGAAGGCGACGCTCTCTTGATCGTTAAAGCCAATTCCAGACTGGCCATTTTGAAATCGATGGAAGGCAATGAAATCGGAAGAGCCTCTGGAATGAAGATATCCACTTTGGCCGAACTAGAATCTGGAAGTGGATTGTCTGTCGGAGGAAAAGATGTGGAAATTATGGACGAAATCACCGCGGATAAATTTCAGGAAGCCGTTATTAACGGAAAAGGTCTGAAATTTTAAGAGATCCCTTTGTCTGAATGAAATTTGCCGTTGCACAAAAGAGAAAATGGTCATGTCAATAAATCTGATTCAGATTGAAATACAGTTGTGTCACGATTTAACGACACATTTGGGAGGCATTGAAAATGTCATTAATTAGTGAGATGACGTTAAATGGTGATAGTTTATTTATTTATTGGAGACAACCTATATGTCACCACATCGTGAGATGTTGCTAAATTGTGTGTCGTTAAATCATGACACCACTGTACTTTGTGAAATATTTGTTGATGAGATCATTTCCCCCACTATGCGTTATTAAGAACTTTTCATTTTTCATTTTCTTTGAAATGCAAATACGTGAAAAAGGTGGGTTTCACAAACCTACTTGCAAAATTTCCCCTTAGGGTTGAAAAGTTAGTTTGAATCTGCATCCGATGCAGATGCAGATTCAGGTTTTGAATTTGATTCAGATAGAGTTTTCAATGCAGATGCAAGAAAAATTAAAATTCGGGAAAATGCAACAGTCTTCAAAATGCATTCTCAATACATAAGTGCAGATTTTCCCGAACTTTATTTTGAATTTAAAAACTGCATCTGAATCAGATTCAAAAACTGCATCTGCATCGGATACAGATTCAAAATAACTTTTCAAACCTTAACCATCAATTTCAAACGACCTACAGTAATTGATTTTTTTGTTCGTCTTTTAAAATTTCGCCTTCACAGCCGAACAGCAAGAAGCCCTGGCCAAAGAAAACGCCCTGGCAGCCGCCAACAACACTGTGGAAACCGCTTCATCGTCGTCATCCTCTTCCAAGCCTTACAAAATCCCTTCTCGCCTCCATCACACCTTCGCCGTTCCCAAACCGAAACTGGACAAACCGCTCCATGATGTCTCAAACAGAGATGCTTTCGTTCTGCCCAGACCGCCCATTGAAGTGCAGGAACCAAATGCACAAGTCATTGATGTGGTAATTGATCCCCATTTAGCCAAACAGTTGAGACCTCATCAGAAACAAGGAGTTACTTTCTTGTATGAATGTGTTATGGGATTCAAGATCAAAGAAAACTATGGAGCTATTTTAGGTTGAAAAGTGTCTCTTACAATGGCTCTCTTACACTGAACGAAATATTCCGGATTTTTAATTCAGAATATTTTATTCTGGATAAAAAATCCGGAATATTCCATATTGTATATCCAGAATAATTTATTCCGGATATTTTTTAGTATTGCAAAAATATTCCGGATAAAAGATCTGGAATATTCCGGATTTTTTATCCAGAATAAAATATTCCGAATCGAAAAAAAAATCCGGAATATTTCGCGAAGTGTGAGAGGACCATCATCAGTAATAATCCTCCAAAAAGTTGTTAGAGTTAATACAAAATGTTTAGTACACTTGGAAGATCTTTGGAAAAATTGGGACATTTAAAGGAGGTTCCACAAAAAATAATTTTGAAAATATTTTTCAAAATGGCCAAAACATCATTACTTGTTAAAAAATGTCATAAAGATCTTCCAAATCTTCCATGAAGTTGCAATTGTGATTTCATTTGGGCAATTTTGAGATAGGAACATTTTATTTGTGGGTTAATTCCAAACTTGACTTAATTAGAATTTTATCAAAACATCCATTAAGATTATATTACCGGATCACTTTTCAACCCCGCTTCAGCGGACGAGATGGGATTGGGAAAAACCTTGCAGACGATAACGCTTTTGTGGACATTATTACGACAGAAACCTTTCGTGACTTACAATAAATTGAAACGGATTCTGATTCTAACACCGAGTTCATTGGTCAAAAATTGGCAACAAGAATTTGCGAAATGGCTTGGTACGGAACGCATTGTTGTTCACTGCATTGATGGAGCCAATAAGGTGTGTTTGGCACATTTAGATTCAAGAGGAAATTCGGTTTATTGCTTGGAACTTTTAGAAAATATTTTTTTGGTTTCACAAGATATTACTAAGTACTAGTAGTATTAAATTTCAGAACATCAGCAACTGAATTTCATTTTGAACAAAGGTACTGGAAAAATGAGTTGCTGGTTTTCAAGTTGACTTTTTTGAAATTTTGTCACAAAAATACCCTTGAAATTAAATGTGGCAATCATATTTAAGGTGATGGATTACATCAAGAGACCATACAGCCCAGTTTTGATCATGTCTTATGAAATGTTTGTCAGAAATTTCGACGATCTCCAAACACTAACATTTGATATGATAATTTGTGATGAGGGTCATAGACTGAAAAACCACCAGATTCAAATCTCGACCAAATTAAATCAATTGGATTGTAAGAGGAGAATTGTATTGACTGGGACGCCACTTCAAAATGGTGAGTAAAAACTTATCTCTGTTTACAATATTGAATTTAACTTCTGAAAGAACTTTTAATTTTAAATGTAACGATAATGAGAGAACGTTTATACTGCAAATACAGAAAGGGAGAGATTCAAAATAAGTGATGAGATCACTTTTCAATTTTAAATTCTACCTGCTTTGAAAATTTTTTTTATAAAAGTGCAAAGATTTTTATGGAAACTTTCTAAAATAATTCAGGATATAATGATGCTGTACTTTCGTTTTCAGATCTTCGAGAGTTTTATGCCATTGTGGATTTTGTGAACCCTAACGTCCTAGGCACCTTGTCTGAATTTAGTCAAACGTACGAGGAGCCTATCCTCCGAAGCAAGCAGCCAGGCTCATCACCAGAGGAAGTGACTTTGGGCGAAGACAAATTAGAGGAATTGACTCACAAAACGTCTCAGTTCATTTTGAGACGGACCCAAGACATGATCAGCAAATACCTTCCACCCAAAACGGAATACGTTTTGTTCTGTCGACCATCGCTGTTGCAAGTCGCTCTTTATCAGGATCTGGTAGAGAAATTGGGAACAGAGACGGATTTCTCAGATATGGGTGGAGTGCTAGCCAGGTAAAATGTGTCAGTGTAATTGACATTATCGATCAGCACCATTTATGAAATGAAGTTTGCTTCATAAATGACGGTTGTCTATGAGGATTGTAACTTATAAAATGACAAATTTAAGAATTTGTTTTCTTCAACTTTAAGACATGCAAGGAATAAGTAAGGGATGTTTACTGTTTAGGAAGCTAAACATCTCTAGTTTCAAAAACCTCCATTACTTTTTTAAATTTGAATTAAAGTCAGTGAAAACAAATTCTCAAAATGGAAAATCTGAAAGTTTCAATACTCCTTTTGTCTTTATTGTGCTCACATTTATTTGTGTGAAACTGTGAAATGGGGGCGAATGGCAATAGATTTCTGACCAATAAATTATAATTTTTAGAATTTGTCAAAATTAGCATATTTGTAAAAAATCATTTTTCTAAATATTTTTTCGTCGTATAATTGAATTCTTCCAAATGAACAAATCTTTTCTTTTCCCTTCCAGTATTCTCCAACTCCGGAAATTATGCAACCACCCTAGCTTATTCGTGACCAACGAAACACCGATTCCGAGCGAAATGTCCGAATTGACTTTCGAGGAGCAAGGCAGTAAATTGGGAGTCGTTTCCAGTCTGCTCTATGCATTAAGACAAGAGGGAGAGGAGAAGATCGTTCTGGTGTCCATTTCGACTCTCGTCCTGGATCTGCTGGAAGAGTTGTGCAAACACTATTCGTATCCGTTTTTGAGATTGGATGGTTCCACGTCCTCTGGGCAGAGACAAGATATCGTCAAGAGATTCAATGCGCCCTATGGGAAAGATTTTGTCCTGCTGCTCAGCTCCAAAGCTGGTGGAACGGGTGAGTCGTGTGTAAAACTAATTAAAAGGATACTGCCCCGAATTTCTAAACAGGATAAACCTTTGATGTGTGCAATCTCCAGAGACTTTCTAGAGGGTAATAAATCCATAGTTTACACTCCCGAGATCTCACAATTTATCCATTTCAATCAGTTTATCTTTCACTAATTTTCTATCTTATAGGTAGTGTCTAAAAGTAGGGTCAGGACTTCTTTAAAAATGCCCACCAGCACTTTGAAACAAGTTAAAATGACGTATTTTTACAAAATATTAGGATTGCCCTGGGCAGTTCTGAGCCCTAAAATTTGACTACATAAAAGAGCTAAATTAGCCAATTTAGCCCATTTTGGTAAACTTTAACCGTCCAGGGCTGCTCAAAATTACAATTTTTTTTAAATTGTTTAATTAGCAATTATTTTTGGGTCCTGAAATTTGGGGTAAAGTTTAATTTAGTCCTTTCCCTACTAAAAGCATTTGTCAATATGTGTAATCTTCAGACTAACGTAAAATATGGGGTTAGCCAGTAACTACACTCCTGAAAGTCTTTGGAAATTACACATTAGTCAAATTTGTACATTCTTACAAACAATAGCTGCAGGCTTTTTCTTTCACAAAATTTTTACAAAAACTTAGCGATAAATTTACCAGAAACTGAGCAAAAATCGCAAAAACTCAGAAATACAAAATCTTTACTTGTAGAGTCGATTCCGAATTTTCCAAAAGTTCAACAAATAGAATGCATTTTTAGATATTTTCTCTGAGAAATCCATGAATTTGACATTTTTGTGCAAAATTTTTCTGTTAAGTTACTAAATATTTGCCAAAATTAGATAAATTTTGCAAGAATTAATCATTTTATTAAAAACTCTTCAAAACTGAGCAGAATTTTTCCAAAACTGAGAACAATTTTCCAAAAAGTGAGCTCCAAAAATGTGAAAACTGAGTAATACGAAATATTTCTTTATTTGGACCCATGAAAAAAGTGTGAAAGAAAGCCTACAAGTAAAGAATAAAAAAATGCTCTTTCAGGTTTGAACCTGATCGGCGCTTCCCGAATTTTGCTGTACGACATGGACTGGAACCCCGCTCACGACATACAAGCCATGGCTCGCGTTTGGAGAGACGGTCAGAAGAGACCTGTTCATGTCTACAGGCTGGTCACGGTGGGCACCATTGAAGAGAAGATCTATCAGAGGCAGATTACTAAACAAGGTGCAGTTTTAGTGGGAGGAATTGAGGTTTGGATTCAGAGGAAACAAAAACGAAAGAGTATAATTAAAGAGAAGTCAAAATTTGACACTTTTACTACGAGATGTTCTGAAATTTTGTGTGGAACTTCTCGATAGGAATATTTTTTTCTTAGCTTCAATGGAATCAAAAATAAACATTCCTTGAATGTTTAGTTTGAAGCAAAAAGCGTCTTGAATTGACACCTAAAAATGCCATACAAAATTTTAGAACATCTTATGTAGTAAACATTTGGTAGTAAAAATTTTTGCTTTCTTTTTTTCTCTCTCTTTTTGCAGTTGCTTTTCATATTTCATATCAAAATATTGCTTTGCAAGTAGAGGGGCCTTTTGATATAATGACACATTTGGGAGGCATGGAAAGTGTCGTTAAACCGCGAAATTGTCGCTATTTCAAGAGGCTTATTTTGTAAATGAAACCATTTTTGGTCTAAAATTACGTCGTAATATCCAGATAAGTCGTTAAATAGTTACGTTAAGTCGAGATCCCTGTATCTTGATCATGCCTGCAATGTAGATTACATTTTCCCAAATTTAATTTTTGTCCACTGACATGGAACCAAAATCAAAATTTTTCAAACTAAAACGCACCCCCTAGGACTGGGAGATGGACTTGTCGAAGGAAACAAATCCAAGAAGTTTCATTTTACATCCGAGGAATTGAAAGATCTGTTCGCCTTTCAAAGTGAAGTGGATTGCGAGACTCATGATCTGCTCAAGTGCAGGTGTGATGGAAGAAATTCCAGAGGTGGAAATAGTTCCAGTGCAGTTGTGGAAACGGTGAAAGAAAATCAACGAAATTGCCAGTTGGGACAGAGCAATGATGTAGCGAAAATCAAGAGTAATGATATGCAAAATTTGATGAAGTGGAAACATTACAAAAATCCGTTTGAAGGTATTCAGGACCAGTGCCTATTATCTGCAGATCAGTTTCTCTCATACATTTTTGTGAAAGAAAACAGGTGATGTTTTTTTAAAGAAATAAAATAAACTTGAAAATTCAAAAAACGGTTTCATATTTTATTTCATACTTAACAATTTTGACTGAACGTATAACATTACTATACAATATAATTTTTGGGCTGTAATTTGGAAAACCTGAATTGTGAACATATCTTTACATAGTTTTTAGATTTCAAATACAAATTAACCAATACGTTCTGTTACAATTCGAAATTTAATCACATTCTGTGATATCTTGGCAAAAACTAAAGACACGCTGTAATTTTCGTATTTGATTAATCTTACATATCGTATTTGATGCATTCTTGCAGACTTTGATAACTATGGACAATTTTTCGGCATCTACTGTGTAACAAAATTGTGACCTCCCTATAATTATTTTTCTGATACGTATTGTTTATAATTTTTAAATTGAACTTCATTCATCTAGTGACAATTTTAGTTTTGTTTTTAGAGGATTTCGGGAAATAGATTTCCTTCGAAGTTTATTTCAGGGTATTATTTTTGATTCTCAAAAAAAAATATTTAAAAAGAAAAGATTTGTTATAAAAATGGAAAAATGTGGTTGTTTACAATTTTGACATTTATGAAGTAATTTTTTCTTTGCGAATCTGAGGCGTCCTAGCGAATTTTAATACTGAGAGAAAATTCGCAAAACTGAGAAACTTGCATTTTAAATTTTCGTTTTACTTCATAAAATGAGCAAAGTCGGACTTTGTATCTTAAATGGCGCACTTTTGGGAATGAACTACTGCTTAAATTTTGAAAAATTTTGATTTCCGCTGGGATGCCTCATTTATGGTTTTCTCAAGATAAGATTTTTAATAGAACTATGCACTAGAACGACTCGTGTTTCTTAGAAATCTTCCAAAAATAAACAAACACTATGATGGAATGACTTTCACTGCTTCTTAAAGCCAAATTTAAAGGCAGACGGGCGTGAAATTTCTTATTTACTAATTTTGTGAAAAAAGCACGGAAATGATCTCTTGTAAGCCTTGAAATGTTTTTGATCACTTTTTTTAAAAAAAAATTCCATATGTCAACTTAAAAAATAACACCTGGGTGCACATTTATGTTTAGTTTTTGTTATGAATTAGAGGAAGGATTCAATTTCGCGGAAAATGTTGATCTCATTGTGCAGCAACACTTCCTCTTCTACATGCAAAAAATTAAATTAATGGTGCACCCACCATTATCTTAAGAACAGAAAT
>JAOWAT010110220.1:0-10421 GCA_028571025.1 Longipedia americana
ACCTGTAAATAATTATAACTTCAATCAAATAGAATAGGTTAATTTTTATTTGATGGGGGGAACCTAGCATTATATAGCATTAACAATTTTTATAATTCAAGTGTTATTTATTTTAATAATCTGGGGAGAAACAGATTTCCCAAATCAATCATAATAGATCGAAAGCAACTATAGTGCAGAGTTCCACTAAGGTTTACGTTTTTCAATCCATTATTCGCACCATTGAACATTACCGATTTCCTTCCAGATTTCAGGTCTTTTCTTGGCTGTCTATAGAAGTTTCTTAATATTTCCAATCTTCATACTCTCGTTGATTGCATTTTCATGTTTTATCCTAGTATAGTATTACTTCTTCTCAGGGAACAGCCAATAACATTTAAGACTGAGAAGGATTGGGTCAGGTTCGCATGGTGGTCTTAACAAACTTACAAGTCCATAAGCAATATTTAGATCAGTTTAAATCTTCTATCCTTTGAAGGCTTTACCCAAAAAATGGGGAATATTCTTAGTTTTCTTAACTTTCTATATCTCAACATTTCTCAAAATCTAAAAAACATTCCTTTTAATCTCTTGATAAATATCTAAGATCTATACTTTCTTCTCTTTTATAAACCTGCTCTGAGCTATCCCTTCTCCAAACAGACTTAAATATAAAAGAGCAGTCGGTACATTAGCAACACTGTCGATTGGTGTTGTTTCGACCAAGTAGTTCTTCAGTTTGATCAGCAAGTACTCGAGAATATCGTCTCCTAGCACATCACCGACCTTAAAAATCACGTAGAGAACATATACCTTATGGACAGAACCCTATGCAGAATCTCCAAGCTCCAAACTTCTCATGCACTCTTCAACCAACCCTTTGATAATTTAGCTTTTTATTCTAAACTGAGTAACCTGAACCATCTCCTTCTACTCCTCCATTTCCTTCATTTTTTCTTACTACTCAGCCATCTTTAACTCCTATTACTGAACTCTTAGCTTTTGTTTCCTATCCTCCAACATTCCTAACCTTGCGAAAAGTCTTTCCAGTTCCTACTCGTTCCCTTAAGCACTTGAAATACTGATCATGTTCAGAATTTCAGCTTCTTCTGCTTGGAGAGGATCGTCCTACACCTACTTTGGAGGGAGATTGACTTCTTTGTTGTTTTATTAGGGGTCGATGGGCTCAATGTCCTTTGTCCAAGTCTAGATCTTTATCTTTCCGTATCTTACTAAGCTGTTGAACAGACTCTGTCGACACTCCTTGTTTCTTACGTGATTTTTAACAACCTAGCAAATCGCTTGAGGCAGCCATCCAGAATTGTAATCTTTATCAACAAGCAAGGGATATCCTGCCGAATAGACCTAGAAAATTGCTTCTCCAACTTCCAAGTCATCAACTTTTTTCAGTTTCTTATGAATTTTTGACAGCATACTCGGATACTTAGCAATGTAGTAGATGAACAAATCTACATTTTCCTTTAGAATTTCCCGGATAAATTGAAGAATTTCTTTAGCATCTTATTACCCACCATCTCCTTTTAGAATCCCATAGAGATATTACAGTTTTTTCTAAGTTGCGTATCTCAGACCATGGTAGATAGAAAATATTGGGTTAAGAACTTCTCCTTTGATTTTAGCTTTCATTTCCATTGCTTGAATGAGAACCTCTTTCAGATTGTTGTAAAATTTGGAATTTGCTGTGATAGAAATATTCCTGATATTCTCAGCAAACTACAACAGTTCTTCCTAAGCACATAGTTAGAAGTTCTCCGTTTTAATAACATTTTTCAAAAAGATTTTAAGAACTTCCGTGATTTTTTAAATCTGTTTTCCAGACCCTTTTTATCTTTCCTGTTCTTCCAAGTTGAACATTTCATCAAATTTGGGTAATCGACTTTTATAAAGTTCAATTGATTACCCATAGAACTAAATTTAAAGTGATCCTTAATTCATTTGTCTATTTCTTATCTGTGTGACAAATCTGTCTGGAGGTTACTGACCATACTGATCAACCATTCTTTATAGCTTTTATCCCAGCTTTGGATTCACTGATAGGTCTCTGTAGTATTTCTATGCCTAGTTTTTGTAGTAGGTAAGCTTGAAAGATCCCTGGGCGTAGAAATATAACGCCTATAGGTTGGAAAAACCTATCTGTATTGTTTCCTTTACCGTTCTTGTTGGCAATTTTACATCTCCGAAGACTGGAAGGGTGATGCCTGTCATGATTCTCCCGAATTTTTCATACTTTACCTAGTATTCAGTATCATTGATTCTATTTAGGATGTAATCTTGACCACCTGCTTTCAGATGAGAAGAATATTCTCTGAAGTTATTGGAAGGAACTTTCTATATTTTAAGAATGGACTCCATGGTTACTTTATACTTGAGGGCTGACCTTATCCTTTAAATTCTTTCGATATTTGTATTCTGCTTCTCATTCTAAACCTACTCTATAGCCCTGATTTCCTCCTCAACAGTTGTCTTCGAAATCTTCCCAGAGAGCGTCAGATGCAGACTACCATCAGAATGCATACTAATAATCCCATAATTTTTCTACCCTATAGGAATCACACAAAAAGATTCACAGTTATGATCAGGATTTATAGCCTGAACCTATACCTTATTATCTTTCTTTATCCTTATTACCGCAAGATAACCCTGATGGATTGTCATCTAATTGCTAAAAGATGGTCTTAATGTGCATACTAAATGCATCTATTTGTTTCCGTTCACTTTTGCTATCTAGATATGTCCCAGTAAACTGTTCTTGTCGAATAGGTTTTTCAATGGTATGAATGAGGTATCCTCGAGTTGGTCACCCTCCAGTCTGCCTATCATATTAGAACCATCTTTGAAACTGGCAATCATCAGTCTTCCCGCCTATTTAGCATCCTTTACCAACAATGATGCACCGGTATCTCTTTTCTTCCTCGGATCATTGATTTTCCCCGTCAGAATCTTTTTCCCCTAATCCGATGTCTAGATTTATGCGAAGTTAATAAATCCTTAGGGGGTTGTAACATATACAATACAACTCGATGCTTTTTCATAGCATGACCACTCTTTGATCAAAGGATCTCCGGGTGCTCTCATGGAAAGAACTTCTTTGCAAGCCATCGATATAAGTTTGATTTATCTGCTCGAACTGAGAAAGATACCCATTTTTGTGAACTTTACCTTATTTATAAAATCTCTATCGAGATGGTATATCGATGTTGCTCTTGTTATTGTCCCTTCCGGGGATATGGTGAAGACGGCCACTCCATGCAAGCCTGCCACACAGAAGGTACTATCATCCAACGGTGAAAAATCGATATTATGACAATCGAAGGGAAGATCATACCTGATAATATTCGGAAGAGTTGTTGTCGGTTGATTCTTATTCTATCCAATGTAGCCGAGTATCTTCTATTTTGCATAGATGAAAAGAGCGGCTCCAGATCCAACCACCAGATATTTTCCTCGACATGCAACATTTCTTCTTGATATAACAGCTGATAAACCTTATAAAGAATTATCTCTCCTAACTTTGACAACAAATGATTGTTCTTTCATTATTTTCCAACTTTGAGTTATGAATTTTCCAATTATAGGTGCTTATAGTTTCATTTTCCAGTTTATTTGTGTCTTTGGTGCGATTTAATGTTTGCTTCTTGTCTAGCATATTTAGTTTGCCATCTGGACAAATACTGGTAAGTAGTATGATCTGGTTTCGAAAGGGGTTTATTGGGTGGTGTTTTCTATCTACATTCCTTTCTTTTGGTCTTTTTGCTCGTATTCCTAAGGTTAAAATTGAAAAACCTCCTAATTTGCAAGTGAATTGGCTGAATGAATGCCCTAAGGAGCCTCTACGATATCTTTTTTCTATTCTAAAAGCTCAGAAACTATCTCAATTCTCTGATACTATCTGTCTTCGAATCTTTAGATAAGTTACTCTCTTCCCATGGCATCCCAGTCTCTACGTTCGTATCTGGCTGGAGGAGGAGGGGCATATCGACTAGGTTGATTGTATCCGTATCGGTATCTCCTATCAGGAGCGTCGAACATGCTTTCTAATGGATCGTTTCTTAAATCTTCATATTATTCTCTCATCCCACGATATCTTCCAATATCAGGGATTCTTCCTCTGTCCCCAAATCCGTAGCTTCCGGGTATTAACCTTCCGAATCCGCCTTATTCTTCTCTTGCAAAGACGTTCCTGCTTTGAGAAGGTGCTAAATCTCTGTAGTTTAGAATTGGATTGTTTGGATTGATTTTGTCAGGTAATTGTTCTTTTTTATTACTTTGAGCAAAATTACAGGTAATATTGCCATCTTTGCATAGACATGCTTTTTGATTGGACCTTGAAACACTCTAAGCATATGCTACAGGATGATCTTTATGGCAGGTCATTGCACACCCATAGCAGACAAATCTTTTGTCATCACATTTCAGACACTTATAGTAGGGTTGATTTGGGATGCATGTCATTGGTTTTTCCTTTTTCTAAAAATTTCTGAGGAGCTAGTCATCAAACTGAACTTTACCAAGTTAAAAAAACGCGCACATAAAATTTGGCAATTACAAAGTTGTATAATTTTCTGGATAGCCTTATTTCAATCCCATGAGATGTTCAAATACAATTTCGGTGATTTATTAGTTTCTCTCACCAAAAACTTGAGAGATATTTTTAAGTTCTTCTAGGATAAATTTCGATTTTTCTATTAGGTCCATACTGTCGAGTTCTTTTAGGTTTTTTATTATGTCTAGTGATGAGATTTCATTTTTTTTTATTATGAGACTGAATAGTTAGTAAATTTTGCGACTTATTTCTAGGAATTACTATTTCTCATCGGTGTTGTTTATTGCTAGTCCGAATTTAGCACGGATGAATACTAGCTTTTCTAGTTCTTTTGCTATTTGTGTGCCTACTTTTTCGATTGTCTGTTATTTGATTACCTAGCTGCTTTAAACAAGGGTCTTGATAATTGTAAGGAAGTGCAAATATTGCTGCTTGTTTTTCTGTTCGGATACGTTTTTCATGACCTCCTTGACTAGATACTCCACAAAGTTAGAATCATCAAAAAAGTGAATGACCTAAATTTCGGGTTATTTGAGACATATTTTTATCAGACTTTTCGAATTTTTGTCGAGATCCTGAACAATCTAATTAAAGATTTGTTTATCGATGGTTGGGTCATTGGAGCAATTCTACTCATTCTTCAGTATAATCGAGGCAATGTATGTTCTACACAGTTAGATTTCATGGGCTGTAAACTTGTCATCTTTTTCTTCCATAAGAGTATTTCCGGCATACAAAAGTTCTAGTTTTCTAAGTTTCTTCCCCATTTCAGAATGTTCCTACACTTATTTGGGCTCCTCAGCAATATCAACAACAACATTCTATTTCAATTTTTTAAGTTCGTTAATCAATGACAAACATTTAACAGTGGTAAGAAGAAACACTTCAGGAATTTGTGAGCTGGCTTCAGAATAAAATCGAACCATTTGATTTTCTTTGAGATACCCTATAAAAGTTTTTTAGTTTAGAACCCCTGTTCTACGATCTTTTCTATACGTTGAAATCAGTGTTTTTATGGGAATGGTCTATTTTGTGTTGATCTTTATAACAAATTGGGTTATGATGTTTACACACTTCTAAAGTATAGAAAAGTCATTCTTCTATTTTTTATCCCTTAAAACAACGCTTGTCTTCAGCAAAAGATGATACATAACAACTATGTTATCACTGGTAACATCCTTGCTCAAGGTTTCCTCGATAGTCTTGAACACCAGTGAGAACAGTGACAAAGTTGACAATCTTTGCATTGACACTATATGATCAATCAAAGGTGGTAATTAAAAGTTTGTATCCTGATTCTTACAGATCTTATTGAGCTAGATAATTGTCGAGTAGAATAATGTAGTATTGTCCTTTTTCAGTTTTTCGATATTTCTGTTCACAACCGTCATTAACTCCCCCAGTTTTGCAGGGATTGTGATATCTTATTATTCTTTGTTTAGGAAAACTGCTTCTTTGGAAGCTAGTGCTACGAAATTATGGATGAGGAATTAGTTTGAGAGACATTTGTAGTCTTTGATATTTTGTCTTATTAGTATCTTTATCTTTGATGATGAGTTTAGGTCCATACATTCGAGAAGGAAAACGAGGTTTAGTAGCAGGTTTGGAGTGTTTTATTAGGGATGCTGGATGTCAAGCAGACTGTCATCAACTAGAAAGTCCATTATTTATTTCCTTTTGGATCCTGGTGAGTACTTCAGGAAAATATAGCTCATTACAAAATGGTAAGCTAGTTTTGTCTACTTTTTTAACATCAAATGGTAAAACTGGAAATTTTATTTCAACTTTTAAGGGTTTTTCTTTGACTACTTTTCAGCTGCTTGTACCATTAGCTTTAGCAGGAGTGGTTTTTCGGATTGCAGGTCAAGTTTTATTTCGGATACGATTTTAGGGAATATTTACAAGACCAGGTTGGAAACGCATTCAAGTTTATTGACACATTAATCTGCTAGAAAATCAAGGGACTAGTTTGCTTAGATAGAAAGAGCTTTCCTTAATCGTTGATTTTTACACATATTGGACAGGATTTTAGAAAAGCACCTGCAATACGGTGCAAGTATTTTACCGGCAATAATTTCCTCCTATTCAGTCATCTACTATCCACCAAACTCACCCTTTTTAAGGGATTTAAAGCTTTAACCGATAGACTTATCAGATTACTTATTTTCCCCTTCTGATTTATTCTGCTACTATTTGATTTTTTTCTGGAAGGTTTTATTTTTGATACTGACCAGATACTCAATGATATTCTTCGGCAAATATTTCAGATTGTTAGAATCTACACGTTTTAGATTCTGGAACAGGTTTGAAAACTTTTCAATTACTTTCAGCATTGCAAGCACATCATCGCTAACTTGTGAGTTATTCATTATTTATGAGATAAACATCATGGATAGGGTGAATAACTAGTCAGTGTTGTAGAATTTTTCTATGGAGTACTGTTTGCAGAATTATGGAAAGAAAACAAATTTGTTTGTTGATTTTATTATCTTGTTCCCTATTATCTGTCCGCTGTAGCATTTTTCATCCTCTAGTTGGGATAGCACAAGAAACAGATCCAAACTTTTCTTAAACGCTTTTACATTTTTCTGACTGATCAGTTACTAGGTTGCTAAGACCACGGTTTCTGTGTAGTTTTTGTTGATTTCGTTGTATATTCGTAATACACTTATTAGTAATGATTTGAATAGCTATTTTGCTGGATCGTTGATGTCTAGAAGGAAGAGTTCTGTTAGAATTTTTTCATTTTGTTATTTTGTTAGCTTGTAAGAATTATAACCATATGCTTCAAAGCTTTTCAGATTGTTTAGAAATGAAAGAGTTGGTATTTTCTTTTCTACCTCTGCTACTGGGGTCTAGCTTGGCTGGATGTTGCTGAATATTGGCCAGAAGATTTCTAGGACATCCGGCATTCGAGGATTTTTCTTTTCGAGGGTGGTGTTTAGGAAGTGAAAAGACAGCTGTGCCAAATTGAAGATGAATTATGTCCATTTCTAGAAAATGATCCTTTCTCTTTTTTTGATTTCCTAGAAATTAGACTCCACAATGATTATGATTTGGAACAGAGTATGCCAGTCCTAGTCTGTCGGTTTGATTGTTTTTTGAGTCATTACCTGATTGATGAAACTTTTGAAGTTTTGAAGCATGCTTTCAGGAACATTTGCTCTTTGATAACTCAGCTGGGTAAGTTTGGTCAGGAAGGTCTAGAATTATTTTTTGAGTAGTTACGATGTAGGATGCAGAGTTGTCAGGAATGTTGCCTTGACTCATTATCAAAAAATAAATTAGTGTTTTTTTTATAAATTAGGATAGTCCTCCACTTTTTTAAAACTCATTGCGTATTATGATCGGAATATAAAAGATTCAAAAAAGATAAATGTAATTAGATGTAGATGGTATAAAAAACAAGATAAAGCAATTCCTTGCCCTTGACTCCGATTTCAGGAATCCAAACTTCGATCCTGCACCATTCCTCATAAAAATCCTGAAGTAGAAATAGGGTGATCATGACGGCATCATTTAAAAACAAAATTAGTTGATAGAACTTGAAAATACTGCCCAATAAATTGTGGAAGAGATATCCGAGTAGTACCTAGAACAGATCTAGGATCTGTTGAAGGTTCCTGAAAAGTATGGGAAGTAGCTGGAGAAACTTAAGAGCAGTATCTCGGTTGTCAAAAAGAAAGTCAAGGAAACTAAGTCGCTCCTTCTTATGACACAAAAGGATATTCATCAAGTTTATCTCAACTGCATCTTTAACAAAATTGTCTACAAAAAACTCAAAGAAATATAGTTGAAACTACAACAGTATTAAACAGCATCTCTGGCTCTTAAAAACAACCAGTTTCTCACATGCTCCATGAATCTGCCGCTCATTGAAGGACACTCAATATTATAGTCCACACTTAGCTCAAGGGCATAGACTCTTCGACTACGACTTCTGAGTAGGACTATTTAGTAGCTTAGTCTTTTCATCTTCTTCACTCCGAAAGTAGTTCTACCATCAGTTAATATTCTACTAGAGAGAACCAATCAAAACAATGAAACTATTCTGAACTGGAACCAACATCTTTCCTTCTATAAAAGGTATGGGTTGTTTAAAAAGGCCAAGTGTTCGGAATATTTGGCGGATATCTGGAATTTTGATGATTTGAAGAGGAAATCCGGGAAAATTGGGTTTGTCTACGATGCTATAAAGGGAGTTGCTAATATTTGTAAAATTGATGAAGTTTCTGAGTCGATTGATCTCAACTGCAAAAAGTCTATTGCAAATATCTTTCTGTTGCTTGAGTATTTCTTGGTGAAGGAAGAGTCATAACTGGAGGATAAAAAAATTGTGTGGTTTTTTTCGATAGACCCAAAAGTTCAAAAAGAGTTTATCTCAACTTTACTATGCATATGTGGAGCAGTTCTAAGGAAGTCAATTTTGGTTCGTAAGATATTCAAAGAATTCTAGGTATCAACTTTCAAGTTCAACAGCGGTCAAGTCTTCCAAATAATGACAGAAGAGCTGAAATAACTCCTGAACCTCCTTTACTTCCCAGATTTCAGTTCCGCAGAGACTCTGTAGCATCTTCCCAAATAAATAAAGACAAAGTTGATCCACCCTTCAAACTACATATATTTCGGATTTACTTATGGGATGATCAGGAACTCTTTACTGATATTGATAAAAAACTTAGCCCTAATTTAGGAAAACTAATTTTAAAGGGAGTGTCCATAACTTCAAGATGATAGACTGAAGTTTCTTGATCGTTTTAACTAACAGTTTTTTAAGGAGTTTCATAAGGAATTCTACAAAACTGTTGAATAGATATTCCAAAGAGAAGGAAGACCGTTTACTATCGAATCTTTTTAATCTGCAATCCAGTCTAAAAATTTCTCGTAATAGGAAATCAGCTATGCCAGAGGTTATTCCACCGAAGGAAACAAAGCAATAAAGTAATTTGTCTACGTGGTTAGTTTCTTCCGCTAGCTAGGGAGTTTCTTCAAGAGCAACAGTCTTAACGAGTACAAATATCTGAAATACAATCTGTTTGTTTTGGTGTTCTTCTATCTGAAGCTCAATTCCCATTTCTGCAGGTTTGTAATAAGGGAGGATTAGTGGAACAGCATCCAGGAGGTAAGAAAACATGACAAAAAGGTGAGATCCAAAGAGAGTGCATTTGAAAGAGTGTATTATAAGCTTTACATCGGAAGGAAGGAGATAAAGTAGAAGATATTGAGAAAGAATACTCTGATCGAGAAGATGGAGTTTACCGATTTTAACATCATTGATAAGCTGAAGATATTCAGGAAACAAACTGAAATGTTTTTCTCCTTCAGCTGCCATCATTTTGAGTATGTTGACAAGTAATCGCAGTTTTCTTATCATTTAGCTACCGTTCCAGTTAGGCAGTCGAGGAGTATGAGAGGATTCTTGAAAAGTTGGAAGTTGGCTCCTATTAGGAACATATTCAGGCCAAGTTTATAAGAATATGGGACATGCTCCCGTAAGGAGAATAGGCTGTTAAGTAGGCAACAGCAGCCATCTTTCAGAGATTCGTCAATTTACACTTAAATGTGTGTGCAAAAATATACATGGAATGCGGAACCTATTGAAGTGATAATAAGAGAATAACTTTCTATAAGTATCATAAGGAATTTACTCACAATAATCCGTTTCTTTATATGTAAGCTCTTCAAACTTGTGTGCTCAAAAAGTTTATTACAATTACTAAAGCTGAGGATTTATTCTGTTTGTTACTACATTCCATTATTTTTCAAACCTGTGATAGTGTTTTTTCTATTTCCTGAGGGTTTCTTTGCCGTACTAAAGTTCAGTTATTTGATATTTTTTCCTCCCTTTGGAGAGAGGATCAAATTGATATTCTTTTTC
>JAOWAT010110331.1:0-10420 GCA_028571025.1 Longipedia americana
TGATGTTTTTATGTAGTAAACTTTGAAAGGCCACTTATTGGTCACGAGACAACTTTATTAAATAAAATCTTTTTTACGAAGGGTCTTGTTGAAAAAATTACGCTGTAAAAAAGTTTCAAAGAGATATTCGAAAATTTTGGTCTAATGGTCCACCTTATTCTAATCAAACTAACATACTTTTAAATTTGGGTCAGTGTGCCTTTAAAATTAAATCAATCTGCGTAGAAGAATTTCTAATGAAATTTTTCAAAACCAAAATTTTGGAGAGGTAGGACTAGGATCCAAGAAAAGGTCAAATTTAGGTTTACTAATATGATATTTCACACTAGGTGCGAGGAAAACAATTTTTTGATTAATAAGAAACTTATTTCGATTTTTAAACTTTAGCATTCAAGAGTCTATCGATCAAAATACTTTTTAATGCTGAATAACAACATAATTGTCATCACAAGAATATTGAACATTTCGTTGAACCAAAAGAGAAGTCTAGCTTTCTTTTAATTTGACTTTGAAAAAATTGCTAATTCAAACCTAATTTTCGTGGTGCCAAGTAAAGACCAACCCATTTTAAGATTAACTTGCTTCTTGAGTTGTCTCCCTTTAAAAATAAAAATGGATCAAATTCAATCGCGTTCTTCAAAGTTTTGAATGAACAATCAAATTAAAAGATTAAATAAATGCTTATTTTCTTATAAAAATGCAAATACGACTTGTATCAAAATTCTTCATTCATGGAATAGTCTGTAATCAACACATTTAATGCTGACTCACGTCCACGGCAAGTAATTAGAAAAGAGCACTGTGCCTGCCACCGTGTAGCCCAAGAAGTACATATTGATGTACTCTGCTAATTTCGTATCAGGCTTTTCATCGGTCAACAAAGATTTTGTAGCACTTTCGAGATTGTCTTTGCTCTCCAATTTGAAGGCCATTTCTTCTTTTTCCAGCTCCAAAACCGGAAAGGCTCTTCTGTCCGCTGGGGCTGTTAATAAAGCCGCGATCCAATATGGGACTGGACTGGAGGAGAGGATTAGGCGAGTCGAGACTTGAATGTGGATGAAGAATGTGCAAAAGATCGCTAGGAAGGTTACATGCACCACGTACACAAAGCAGTCCCTGGGTGGAAAGCGGAGCATTTCAGAATCAACATTTTGGTTGGTCACATACTTTCATAATTTGGATTAATATCTAAGGATTAAATTTGCAGACTGAAATTTTAATATGATAAAAGGTTTGTTTATCTAAGCCTCGAGAATTGAACTTTATAATTATACATTTCCAAATTCTTGAAATGAGCAAATTATCCTCAGGATAAAGTTATTTTTAATGAACTTAGATTTAACTTCTAACTTATTCAAATATCTGTCCTAAAATGAATACCGCACAGACTTATATTAATAGGGTCAGGACTAAACTAAAAAGTTGTTCAGACCATGGTGGCACCTTGGAAAGTTAGATAAAGGTAAAAGAATAGGCTTTGTGAAGAAAAATTTCAAAAATAATCTCACCCAGCAACCCCATGGGCACTTAAAGTTTACTTCAATACAGGCTTTTTTCCACTTAATAAGACGACACCATTTTATGAAGTAAACTTTTCCTGTCTAGGGGATGGCAGGGTGAAGTCATTTTTAAAATTTTTCTTCACCATTCTAAATATGTTGATCTTTTTTAACTTTTTTGGGTGGTACCACCTTCCCACAGGTCATTAAAATTTTTTTACTTCATAACTTAGCCTGGAGCCTACTTATAAAAGGTAACCCTTGGTCATTTCCAAAAGTTCCAAGGGTTCCCATTTATAAGTCTGTACGGTAGTGAATATGATGTGTTGTGCTGAATTCCTTGTACAAATTAACGTCAGTGATTGACTGAAGAAAATTTTTCTGTGAAACTCAGCATATCGGATCATTGTCACAATTTATTTTGGGACATAGGTAGTACAGTATTAGGCTATTTTTCACAAAAAATTAAAAAAACTGAGGGAGAAATTTTCAAGGAACTGAGCTAGAATCGCAAAAACTCAGAAGTACGAAATTTTTCCTTGTCCTGTCAATTCGGAACTTTCTAAAACATCAGCAAAAACAACACTTTTCCGACATTTTATGTAAGAAATCGATGAATTTGACCTTTTTAGTGCCACAATTAAATTGTCGGATACAATTAAATTGTCGAATATTTGTAAAAATGCACTAAATTTTTCGAAAATTCAACATATTTTTTAAAAAAACAAGTCCAAGGACTGAACTCGCGGTATGAGAACCCAGTAGGAACTGCCTGTTTTGAATCCTCTTCAATGTCCCATTAAGGACATTCTGATTTGTTCCCAGGTCCTCATTTGACCACAACCACTTCAATCACAAACAACCACAATTTATAAAATTTATAAGAATTTATAATATTTATGAAAATTTATGAAATTTATGAAAATGTATGAAATATATAAAAATTTTTAAAATTCATGAAAATTCATAAAATTTATAAATTCTAACTCATTTCATTTCTAACTGAATGAAGAAAAGTTTAAAGTAATGATTTATAAAATTTATAATAAAATATAAAATTTTTATAATGATTTATAAAATTAAAATTAATTTATAAAATTTATAAAACCACAACAACCATAACCACAGCAACAACAATCGTAACTACAAAAACCACCACAACCACAACTGCAACCATAACTGCAATAACCACAATTTATAGAATTTATAAAAGCTCATAAAATTTATAAATTCAAAATTATTCAAAATTTTTCAAAGTTCAAGTTCAGTTCTGTTCTATTCAAAGATATTGCACCATATTTTATTCCTGATTAATCTTGATGTCTTTTTAAGGTATTGCACCATATTTGACCAAATGACCAAAGACTGAGAAAAAACAACACCAACAAGAACAAAAAAGTCACCTGTAGACTCGCGGATACTCCGTAAACCGCGAGTAAAAATTCGGGAAACATTTTTGCATTAACTTAAAATCAACGAAATCTACTAAAATCTTCCACATCCCGGAGCTGGAGCTGGAGGTGTGAATGATATTTTCCCGATCCTAACTCAACTGTAATTTCAAAATGTTACCATACATTCCTCATGTACACTTGTAGCCTGGATTCAATGAAAAAAGTGTATACAATCGTTACATTTTTGTACACAATCGTTACATACGGGCCATATGCTTTCACATACGGTTTTTCCTGCAAATAAAGATTTGGGACTCTGTTCAAAATGTACACAAAATAACCTCTTCTATTTCAGAGATGGCAGTATGGTGGAAATAATAATCAAATCCATCTGAATCTCATTAAAGAAAGATAGAGGTCTGTTTTCTAAAAAGAATATTTGGCAATTTTGAACCAATCATTATTCTCAACTTAGGTTGAAGGATGGAACAAAAGTTATGTCCATAATTTGCGAGATCACTATATCTAAAATGAATATTTCAAATATTTCTCTTGAAATTTTGAGTACACCCTGATAATTAAACTTTTTACAAATTTTCTGCTAAAAATATTCATGCAACTGCCTTCGTAAAACGTTTTCATCTTGAGTTTATAATTTAAGCCTCCTTTGAAAAAAACACAAATGTACAGTGGTAGAAAATAGTATTGGCAAATTTTTTAGACTTTCTTGTATAATACACCTCTCACAAAAATGGATGCCATTTATTCAGTGTTTATCCTACAAAAATGTTTTGCATACCATAAGAATGCTGAGATTCTCAGGTTTTCAAAACTACCATTGTATTCCCGCCTACCCGCAGGCAAATGCCCGCAATTTCAATTTTATGAAGAGGAAAAATTTGGGAGAATTTTCTGCCTTCTTCTTAGGATGAATTTACGGGTATGTGTAAAGCTAGTATAAAGTGTTTTATATTTTTGGAAAGCTGAGAATTTCAGCTTTTCAATGCTATATGAATCACTTCATAACTCTAAAAATTGAATTGATGGCAAATTTTTTCAGGAAGATGGACTAATTTTACTTTTTTGTCTTAAAACCCAAATTGCGGGTATTTACCAGCGGGTAGGCGGGTGTTCAAGAATATTTTTAGAAAGGTGGGACTTTTCTCTTTCCAATGATATGCATATCAGTTTGGTACGATCAAAACTGAACAAATGGCACCAATTTTTGTGAGAGGGGTAAAAGTGAGAAAATGTCATTTGCCATTACTATTTTCCACCATTGTAAGTGTCACGACAAAATTTGCCAAAGAAGAAACATTTTTACAACAAAAATTATTTGTTCACCGAAGTTAATTGGGATTACGTTAATAACTGTACTCTAACTTCATAATGTCGCTGCAAGACCATTCTCTGTAGTGTTTCTTCTATAAAATAGGGTCTCTTTAGTTGCTAACAAAGCTCCTGAAAAAAAATCCTTCTCAGTTATTATGTTTCAAAAGGCTTAGAAATTCCATTTTCACAGCAAGACTAATCATTTTTTATGTTATCATTCTCTGCTTTGCTGCTCACTTCTGGGCTGAGAACGACCATGAAAACTGTTTTGACACATAAACGGCTAATACTGCTCCGTCCCAATTAATTGGCTGGACAGAAAATAATAAAGTAACAATTGAAATTTTCTGAACAGTTGTATTTTAATCTTAAAATATATGGGAAAATAATGTTAAGCATTCTGTTTGCAATGGCCAATTTCAATGGGACACTCATTTCATATTCTGTCCGCACAATTCTTTAGGACAGAGTAGTAGTTAATAATGCATTATATAAAACCGTTTCTTCTTTTAATAGTTTTTCAAAGTCTTCAACAATTAGTTTTCATTTACAGAAATTTCACTATAATATAACAGCACACAGATTTTAAAGGTTTTGAGTGAACCCTGTATTGTTTCATTCAAGGGTAGAGTTATCAGAACTGCTAGTTTACCTCTCTGAGCAGTTTGATTTAGCTCGAAATGTCACTCTGATTCACTGAAACAATTTTCAGAGGAAATAGCACCCTTCTTAAAGTAAGGTTGTTTGTCATCCATAGTACATTTGATCTGAATTGGAAAGTCGACTCATGGTCAAACTTTTTGGATCGGCTAAATCACTGTCTTGTCTCACGAGACCAGTCCTTGTGGGGCTTCCAGCTGGTACACGGGGGCGCCCGATGGTGGAGTATCTAACAACATGTCTATCAGAAGGGTTTGGAGGGAATGAACAAGTGGCGCCCCCTGTCACAGATGAGGCGCCTCCTGCTGTAACACTTGAAGCAGGCGATTCTTGTCTTGAGGTACTGTTGCGTAGTATGCCATGAAGCACGTGACCCGAAGCGTTCTGGGGCGTGTGACCTCTGCTATGACTGAGCGTATGATGGCCGCACTGTGTGCCGGAGTCAGAATGCTGTTTGACGCGTCCCAGTGTACCGTACCGTGTGGGAGATGTTCTCATTGGTGTAGAAGCCACCAATGGCGTTGGCCCGGGATCACGAAAGGCCGTATCAACCTCGTGATCACCGAATTCCGTTTCAATGTCTATGATTGGTGAATTAACAGGTGAATTACTGTGAAGACTAAAAGCGTTAACACTAGGTGGACGGGTCATTGCTTTAATACGTCTAAGTCTATTCGAACGGTACATTCCCCAAACGACCATACCCAAAAACAAAGTGAGTCCCATAGCAATACTTAATGTCGCGAAAAGAATGAATTTTTCTTTATGCTTCTTTATATGATTCCACGAGGCAATAAAATCTGCTGCAAAGCCAACAACTAAGTCGGAATGATCTTCCTTTTTATCAGTGCTGCTCACATCCACTTCATCAATGCCGACGGCTGTATCCGATAATTTCGTTTCGTGTGACAATGCCGGTGCAGCAGGATGCTGGTGGGTTAAAACAGCGGGTTTCAATCAGGAAATGGGTAATTTGGGGTCAAAAAGTTGATGGACAAAATCTCAATACATGATTCCTCTAACCCTCTCAAAATTTTATCCCATATCTCACAAGTGTCTCTAAAGTTTCAAAAAGGGAAGCTTAGTGGTTAAAATTTTCCACTGGATTTGAATAAAATTGTGCACTTATAATATATTTTAAAAGCAGAGGCTGTGTTCCTAATTTTTTATGATGTGCTGAATTTATTCAAAAATTATATGAAAATTCATAGTTTATTGCTTCAGTCAATTAAGATATATGTTTACTATTTAGGGAGCCCAGAGAACTTTGAACACATATCTGACACAATTTTGATTGAAATATGAATTGCCCCAGCTTGATTGAAACCCGATAATTCGAACCTGTTCATAGTCGCCGAGCATTGTTGCTGGTCGTACAACATTCGGCTGAACAACACTATCGACATCAACTGAGTTAGTATCAATATCATCATAATCGTTATCACTATCACTGCTATCACTCTTTTGTTTATCACCAAAGCCATAAACAGGTTTATCCCCATAAACCGGTTTTACGGTACTCGAAATGGCACCCGGTGTGTAAATGTAGTCACTTGACCCTTGTTCTTCTTCATCATCATCATCATCATCATCATTATCATTTCCCCGAATTGGATTCAATTTCTTTGCCTTTTTACGATCCTCTTCAGTTTGTCTATTTTGATAAAACGGTTTTAGGACATCTTTATTGACGCATTGAGAAATTGTTTTTAGGGTTATGTTGGGCACGTAAGAGCAGGCTGGGGCGCCTAAAGATTCTCCATCCGCCATGATTACACAGTGCTCTGAAAAAAAAATGGAAAACAGGCTTTTTAATTGATAACGTAGAGACTCTTAAAATATCCAAAATATGTACTACCTCTGTCTGAAAATAGATTAGGTGAACGATTTTATTGTTGTAATGTGTTAAGTAAATTATTTCGCGAAACTTAACACATCTCAACAATTAACATTGTTCGCCTGATCTATTTTGTGACAGAGGTGGTATGTTTATCAGTTATGGTACTTTTTTGGTGCTGATTTTGAATTTTAAGCAAATTTTAAAAACTTCTCTGAATAAACATTAAATTCATGAAAGCAATGATTTTGTATATCTCAGTATATCTCAAAAAATTCTCAATTTTAGACCATCTCACTTTTAGGAAAATTTTGTTTGAAAAAGACTGGAAAGATTGAAAGAGAAAATTGAAAAGATTGTAATCTTTCATTTATTGTTTTAGTGTGTATTTGGGGATTTTACGTTTTTGTAAAAGTGAAAATAAACATTGATTCAACGATAATGTTTCTTTGGCTGTAAAGATGTGAGGAAAGCAGAAGGAATTTTAACGTTAAACACTTTCAAAGTAGAAGTTTAGAAAGGCCTGAAGGTAGATTTCTTAAACAGTTTATAATAAACCTAATGAATAAATGGTTAAGGATATTTTTCATTTTATCAACATGAAATTGATTAACTAAATGCTTCTACTTTTTGTAATCTTTTAAGTGAAAATTAAAGGTTTAAGTTTTCATTAAAAAAGTGAATTGATTAAAATGCATGAATCATCATTGCTATTCGTTTAGGGTGCAGTCTGCTATCAATTTTTAGACCTGGCAACTTTGGCAACTTGAGCAAATTCTTTGGTGAAATTCGGGTAATGAAATGAGTTCCAAACAAAAAAAAAATTTTGTTCCGGCAAATTGTAAACAAGTATGTACATGTCACCGTTTCCCGAAATTTCCGAAAAAAGTTGAAATTGCTCAAGTTGCCGAAGTTGCAAATAGAAAACAATGATTGCGGACTTCACTCTTAATTTTCTCATTTATTACAAAAATTGAATTGGCTATTTAGGTGAATAGTATCATCAATTTATTATAGCAATCTTTCTTTAATTTGTTTGCAGATTGAATTATTGGTTTTGAGAAATTCCACCTCCACTTTTGAAATTTATTTTGCAAATGAAAAATGAAAAAACTTGGCTCTGATTTGGAAAGTTTCTTTTCAAAAGGAAAGGGGAAAAGGCTAGTTGAATGGACTTTGAACACCACCTACCATAATGGATAATGTGATCATGTGATATTTACTTTATCTTTAACTATCAACGAAAATTTCAGTTTTAGACTTGCTCAATTTGGGCTAAATTTAAGTAAAAACATATTTCTAACAAACAACAAAACACTTTTCTAGCATTTTCATCGTAACTTTAATTTTGATTTACAATAATTTTATGAAATATGTTCTCCGATTGTTAGTCAAATGCAACTTCGAGAGGTGTGTGCATAAAAAAGGAATGAATTTCTTTGAATTTGTGTTGAAAAGTTGATAAATAAAATCTAATCAGATCTCTCATCTCTTTTTTATCTTTGTACATAAACAAATATTGGAAATTGGAAAACATCTTAAAACTTGTAACCTTGAAACAAAAAAGTAATTTGTGGAAACTACTCCGTCCTCTTGAAATTGGCTTTGCTAGTAATAAATTTATTATTAGTTAAGCCAAATTTAGCAGCTCAGTGGGATTGGAGATATGGCTAAATTAGCGAAAAGAATTTTTGTACATTACTTTTGAAAATGTAGAAAACAATTCCACAGAAAATTTGCCAAAAGGCATTTTAGAACATCTCCGAATATGACACCCAAATCGATTGAGTTTCGATGAAGGTAGAATTTGTTTTCTACTTATAATAAAAGGGGAAAAAGAGGAGCTTTTAGACCAGGCGTTGCCAGGGGAAAATATGAAGCCTAAAATGCAGATCGGCAAAGATTATTTTTTTTCTGTATTCGTGATAATTTTCTATGATTTTGAATTGATTCTAATGATACAAGATTTTACTAACACTTTCCTTTTCAAAGTTTCAAATTTGTTAAAAATTCAATCAAAAATGATTTGGCTTGCATGCAACAAGATATTTTGCCAGTTACATAAAATTTCAATGTTGCAGTATCTCATTAAATGTGCTCTTCTGGAAACAATTTTCAGCAAAAGATGCTTGGCAATTTCCGATATAAATTTAGTAGTGCAGAAATGAGAAAATTGCACGGATACATGAACAACAATGTACTACTCCGTCCAGTGGAATTTGGCCAACTTTGAAGGCTCTCAAAAGCTCAAAATTTTTCACAGATTTTATCAACTTTCATACATCTTATAAAAGATTTAATGATTTTTTCAGGAACTGAATAATTTAGTTTTTTTCTAAAATGTCTTTCCTATTTTGTGATAACGGACTAGAGATCTAAATTTATCTAAATAACTAGAGATCTAAATATTTTGATGAAAATAAGGTTTTTGTACATTTTCACGTTTGTCCAAATGTAATGAGACGAAGTGGTAATGCAAAAAGGACAATCTGGAAAGGCCATGCAAAGACCATTGCGAAGGTGAAAGAAATTTTATTATGATGCATTTTCAACACAAAACATTTGTGGCCTTTGTTATCATATTGTCTATTCTCACTCTGCCCTTCCTCTGTGGTAGAAAAGAAAAAGAACCCGTAATAAAAATGCAGAGCAAATTTTCTCATTCTTTGGTTGAAACTTTATGGCCATAGTTCTCTTGCACAAATATTTGATTGGCAGCTTTTACCTCAAAAGTTTCAATAAAACAGGGATTTTCTTCAAAATTTCGACTTTTGTAAAGTAATTTCCAAAATAAAGCTTTGATATAACCACAAAATTTTGTCAAGTTTAAAACAAATTTTCGAAAACTTTGCTCCAAAAATGAAAAAAACTCCTGATTTATTGAAGACACAAAATATTATATTATATAGGTCCATATTGGCGTCAACCATGCCTGCTTGTAGTTATTATTAATTTAACATTACTTTCATTCAGGATTGGCTGAGAATAATTTTCTTAGAGTTTATTGCTTTTGAGCTCCTTCTTTAAATTCATATTTTTGTCACTTCTCTTGAAATCCTTCCTTCTTGGAATTTGTACTTTAACAAAGACTGAAGGACAATTAATTTTAATCATATTAAAAGTTAAACGTTTAATACAGAACACAAAATTAACAGCAAGGAATTTTGAGTTTCGAAAGAAAGTGTACGTCTTTGCCTAAAAATAGTGTCTTCAAATAAGCTTGTTAAGTCTGAGTTTAGTTGAACTTAAACATAACTGTGTTCTGTTGCTGGAACAGGTTTAAGAAATGAGAAAATAAAAGGTTTTACGCCTTTTCAAAATTATTATTACAGTTGTAGATTTTTTGACGGTTTTATTTGAACTTTCATGGCAAGGTTAGAATAAGAATTATGTATACTAAGCATAAAATGGAACAAATTGTAAGAGTTAGAGACCTAAATAGTATCACATCTGTTTTTAGGGGCGGACTAAAAAACAAAATTGCCCAAAATCAAGCTTGGACCATTGTGAAAACAAGATTATGCCCTAAAAAACATTTTTTCTCTTAATCAATTTTTCAGGTCGCTCTGAGCCCACAAATTTTACTTCAATGGAGGTGCAAAAAGTAACATGATAAGGTACAAATACAGTAGAAGACGGATATAGCGTCACGGCACTTTTAGGGCCAAGACGGATATAGCGCCGAACTCAAAGACGGA
>JAOWAT010110442.1:0-10418 GCA_028571025.1 Longipedia americana
GCCTGGGCTGGGTGAGAAGCACAAAATTGAATGAATTGCCTGAGCTAGGTGAAAAGCAGAAAACAGAATGAATGAATGAATTAATTGCCTGAGCTAAGTGAGAAGCACAAATTGAATGAATTGCCTGAGCTATGTGAAAAAGCACAAAATTGAATGAATGAATTAATTGCCTCAGCTAGGTGAGAAGCACAAAATTGAATGGATTGCCTGAGCTAGGTGAAAAGCACAAAAGACACAAAGTTGAATAAATTGCTTGAGCTAGGTGAAAAGCAGAAAGTGAATGAATGAATTAATTGCCTGAGCTAGGTGAGAAGTACAAAATTGAATGAATTTCCTGAGCTAGGTGAAAAGGACAAAATTGAATGAATGAATTAATTGCCTGAGCTAGGTGAGAAGCATAAAAATTGAATAAATTGCCTGAGCTAGGTGAAAGGCACAAAACTGAATGAATGAATGAATTGCCTGAGCTAGGTGAGATGCACAAAGTTGAAGAAAATTGCCTGAGCTAGATGAAAATTACAAAACTAAATGAATGAATGAATTTCTCCAGTTTGATTCACAAATAATTTCAACTCTAATTCTTTTGAATTTTGAAAAATGTTCCTAAAATGGTTGAGAAATATTTCAAACCAAATTTTGGGTATTGTGAGGATCTCGCAAACTTCTGAACATTAGTACTTGTTACAATATTTTCTTTATGCAAGCAAAGTACACGTGTAATAACCTTTCGTTATAAAACTTTCCTTTTGGGCCTCTTAAAGAAGAAGAGGAACATTATTACTAAGAAAATTGTTAGAATTGCCCAAGTATAAGTTTTACATAAATTGTTGTTCTCCTTCTTGTCATTATTCTCATAATTCTCAAGAATTACAGTTTGCAGGCTGCTGGACTGGCCAAAATGCATATTAAGGGACAATTTAGACCAGTTAAAGATGATTGAAGTACCTAGTTCTCTGGTTCACATGAATTGTTGTTCTTCTTCTTGTCATTGTTCTCAAGAATTACAGGTTGCAGGCTGAAAAACAGGCTGGACCTCTGATTTTATTCAATTTAAGTATTATACAAGGTAAATGAATGGATACTGGGTCAGGTAGCAATGAGTACTAGGTCTGGGTGCAAGGAGTATTGGGTTTGGTGGGGTTTCAAGGGGTGTTGGATTGGGTGGTAAGGATATCAAAAGACACTTTTTTTGGTTGCAAGGAATATTGGGTCAGGTGTTAAGGGTGACAAGGGGTACAGGTTTGGGTGTTTAGGTTGTCAAGGGGTAAGAGTCAGGTGGAATGGAGGATCGGTTTGGGTTGTATGGGGCCCGTTTCAGAGAAGATTTGGAAAAAATTTTTCGATTCTCCAATTTTGGTCCCATTTGAAAATAGGATGGGTATGATTAATAAAAACATGAAAATTTTTGAAACTTCTATACATTTTGAGTACTACCTCTGTAAAGTTGTCAAAAATGGTCCCCACTTGAAGTAAAAGCTTGGCTCTCCTGGAAGGTCAAAAGTTTATCCAAAATTTATCAAAAATTGTTTAATATGTGTATTTTGGCAAATATTTTTGATTTCAGGACCGACATTTGACCTTACGGTAGAAACTTTTGAAAAATTGCAAAAAATTGAAAAAATCTTGACAAATTTGCATTTTTGATGATATTTTGATGATTTTTTCACTTTTTTGCAATTTTTTCAAAATTTTACTAAAATAAGGTCAAATGTCGGTCCTGGAATCAAAAACATTTATCCCAAGGCACATTTTAAAGAAGTTAGAAAAAAATTTAGACAAATTTTTAACCTTCCGGGAAAGCCCAACTTTTACTTCTATGGAGGTCATTTTTGGCAACTTGACAGAGGAAGTACTATAAATTCATAGTAATAAAAGTTCAAAAATTTTCATGTTTTTATAATCTATGGATATTCTGCTTTTAACTACCAAAAAATTGAAAAAATTGAAATTTTTTGCAAATCTTCTCTGAAATGGGCCTTAAGGTTGTTTCCAGTACTCCCCAACACTCCCAAACACTTTCATACTAATGTGTGCTTAAGCTTCCATACAACCGATAGCTAAACAACAGACCCTAAAGTGTAAAACAAATGCGCATCAAATTGCACAGATCCAATTTTTTGGAGATTCTTTGAATTACATTTTCCATGAATTCAAATGAGTTCTGAAATGTTTTGCCTTTGATTTATTTTTCCATTGGACGATTTCAAATGAGTCTTCAATCTTCATTTCAAATGGTAGAGAAATAAATTCCATTCATTATTACACTTGAGAAAATCTAAAAACATAATTTCTCTTTTCTCAGCCTTTGTAATGACTAGCCAGTGTTGCTTCCTCAGCTTCAGATATAACTAGTGCTGAACTATAAATTTCAAGTTGCTTCGATCCTGCTGAGGAATTGAAATTTTGAAAATGGAACAAAAGTGAGTCTAGATTCCAAATTTCAAGTCAAAATTCCAAAAACTGAGTTTGATTCAGCAATTTGAAAGTGAATACTTAAATGTTGTGTCTTTGTAAGTGAAAGCATACGCTCATGCTTAATGCTGAGCGCTAGTTTTTCATTTGCCTCATTTGTCAAAAGTGCCACTACAAGGATTTCAAGCTAAGGACATTGCATTTTAAAGCTATTTGTTTTATGGAAGCACATATAATGAAAATGTTTGGGATTGTTGGGGAGTACTGGAAACATCCTTACTGGTGTTCCAGGAACAACCTGGAACAACCATAAGTATCCTGGAAACACCCTTAAGGGTGCTCTCGAAACAACTCTAAACAACCATAAGGGTCTTGGAAGCAACTTGAAGCAATATGAAACAACTTAAAATTACTTCTATTCTTGGGGTTGTTTCAGCTTGTTTCAGGTTCCTTCCAGTTGCTTCCAGCACTCTAGATGGTTGCTGAGGGTTGTTCCCAGAGCACCCTTAAGTTTCCAGTACACTTACGGTCGTTTCAAGTTGTTCCTGGAACCCCCTTAAGGTTGTTTCAAGTACTCCCGAACACTTCCATAATTATATGTTCTTCCGTAAAACCAATAGATAAACAACAGACCCAATAAGCCTAAATTTTAAAATTCAGCTCAAAATTCGAAAATATGAGTTGCTATCAACACTTTGAAAATAAAAGTTATAGTTCCTCCCTAATAACATATAACACAAAATAAATAAAACTCCCAAAATCTCAGTCGAAAAAAGTAAAACAAATATCTCAGAAACCGGAACTGTAAGACATCAAGACAGAATCATTAACATAATATTATAAGACAGCAATGAAAAGAAGGTACAAATAAGAAGTAAGAGAAAGAGAAAGAGAGAAAACAAAACCAAAACAAAAAGTGGAAATAGTGTTGCATCGGTGACTTCCGCGTTTCCGTTTCCGGTTGAACGTCAGTGTTTGTTTTCGTCTCTTTTTTCGCTTCGCCTAAAGTTGAGTAGACATTTGCAAGAATATAAATGCAGTTATATAAGAAGAAAGAGAAAATAATATTGTAATGAAGAAAACTGCATCCGAGCTGCCATTTTCACAAAATCATTTTGACATTTGAAGAAAAAAGTGAAACAATCAAAAAATAGACTTCCATTCTTTTATTGCTATAGTTGACAAAATACACATTAAAAAACTTTTTCAAAAATGACTCTGGCTTTTAAGATTACATTGTCTATAGTTTTGCAGAAAAAGTTCATTCTAGAGTTTTCTGTTACTCTCACTTCAGACTGAAGGAGTGATGTGAACAAAGAAATTTAAAAGAAAAATCAGATTCTGGCCCTCTTTCAGAAGGCCTATTTGTGTAAGGCACATTTAACTCCAAATGGTTAAATACTGTATTTATTTTTGTACTTTGTTAAAGCTTAAAGTCTTTGGTTTGAAACTAAGTGGATCAAAAAAATCTACTTTAGAAAGTATAGTAAAATGAAGAAATGTAACGTAACTTTATTTTATTCATTAACTACTCATGAAAAAAAGTTCCTTTTCAATTTATTATGAACATTTGAATATTGCTTATATTTTTGAGTGTTAGATAAGTCTTATGATTTAAAAGTGAATATTTTTAACTCCTGATATTAAATGTGCCGATGATATTTTATAACGTCATTTTGGTGGTGCTTCCTTAGAAAGGAAATTGTAGTATGTGAATTTATAATGAAGTGACTGAGTTTTACAACCTATCCATAGAAGAGAGATATGCCTGACATTTCAAGAGAAGGTTGTTGTACTTAGACAAACGATTATCATAACTGCAGAAATTGGAACGGAAGAAGAGAAGTGACCTATTCATGCAGAAAATATGGAACTGCTATTGTTTGATGTAGTGGAGTAAAAATAAAGAAAGAGACTTTTTGCACGATTTACATTCTAAAGAAGGTGCTTTGAATACTACATCATTGTTTCTACAAAAGAGAAATCAAAATGTGGAATTTGATACTTCTTCTTGTTGCTTCATGCATACATGGTAAGAATATGAAACAATTCTTCGTTTTCAGATATGACCAGATTGGGCAAGGTTTCAAAGCAAAACCAAATTCATAAATTTTGATTTGACAGTTGTTGTTCCACAAGCACATTTTGCAGGAAGGTATAAAAATATTTGTAAATGGTCTTCAGATAAATATAGTTTATTACATTAAAAGGCCGTGTTGCTGAGAACTTGTTCGGTGTACCGAACTTGTTCGAACTATCGAACTCCTAGAGGTAAATGTTCTGTCTGTACCGAACATATTCGGTATACACCGAACATTTTGTTACATAAGATCGGTAGGCCAAACAAGTTCGGTAGACCGAACAAATTCCCAGCAACATGGCCTCATAAATACTATTTTTGCGACTTTTGAGGGGCATTTTTAATAACCTGAAAAATGCTGGATGCTACTCCAATCTTAAGATTATAATTGATTAATATTATGCTCATAGTAAAAAACTATCCGGACAAATGTACAAGAGTTTGAAAATAACTCAGGTAAAAGACTGCAAATGGATTCGGAAGTGCATTTTAAATGAAACCATCAAGAAAACAAAAAAGTCATTTCAAAAGTATATAAAGACCGGTTCCAAAAAAGTTCAATAATGAGCTAAAAAAAAAGCTGAATGAGATACAGATTGGAAGGAAAACTCCATTAAGAACCTTGAAAACATGTGAGATTTCATTTGAAGGAATGAAATAATTAACTCATGATTTTTATATTGAATTGTAATTTCTATTCAATAAAATGGGATTAAAATTCAATCAAAAATTCTACTTAAAACACTCCTTGGCAAACATTCAAAAGATATCAGGTTTTATCAAGAATGAAGCATAAAAATATGAAATATACACCATACGATTGCCATAAAATTAATAAGAAAATTAATATATAACTTTGCCACCAAAAATTTAGGTTTCAGATGAATCTTGGAAACAAGAACAAGATCTGAAAAGTAGAATTCTAATACCCTTTTTTGCAACGAAAGAAAGATGCTTCCTTAATTCTGAGATTTAGTTTTGATGTAGCAATTTAGTAGCAGACAGTTGGATAAAATTGCAAAATAAATCTGCTTTAAAACTATGAAACATTAATTTTTTATTCAACCGAAAACTGTACGTTTTCTAAGCAGAATTATTTAATTTATCCGGCTTTTTTTGTTAGAAGAAGTGTAGAAGATTTACAAATTATATTGTAGAAAGCATAAAGACACATTAATTTAATAGTCAAACAGTGTACGTACTGAAATTTGAATGAGAGAGAAATTTTCAGTATCACAAATGACTTAAAATGCGTCAAATAAAAGAGAAAGATCAAAATATGATTTTTTGTAGGATTGAGAAATTGATGAATCAAAAAATACTATATTGGATTGAAATTATCCCATTTCTTTCTTGTATCCAGAAAATTACTAAAAATTTGCTAAAATCTTTACGAAAAGAAAGGTCAAAATTGGTATCACATCCTTTTAAAAAATGACAGAAAATAAAGACAATTTCGAAAAAGTATACTACGTCATATCCCAGAGTGCACATATTGCAAAAAAATGTTTCAGAACTTAAAATTAAAATAAAATCTGACTGAATCTTGACTAAAATTGGAAGTACAGGTTTTGACAGCACAAAATTCAAAGCAAATCTTTAGTAAACAAGGACAGAACCCGTCTTGTCCCAGGCAACATCATACTAGGTGGAGAAGAAAATTGCTCGGACCATTCTAGTACCACCAGGGAAAGTTAAATAATGGTAAAACATTAGGCTTTAGCTTTATGAAGAAAAATTTCAAATATAACGTCACGGAACAGAGCGCTGGGCAGTTAAATTTTACTTCATAAAATGACACAAAATGGGGTCTTATTATCTGGAAAAAAGCCTGTACTGAAGTAAACTTTCACTGCCCAGCGCTCTGCTGCGTGAGGTTATTTTTGAAATTTTTCTTCACCAAGCCTGATTTTCTACCCTTATTAAACTTTTCTCGGTGGTTTATTACGTAACTTTGTCCAGACCCTTATCATAGAACAGTAGAAATTAGGTTGAAAGAAACTAAAATGATTTTCACTTTAAAGAATAATAGTCTAAATACAAACAATGATTTAGAAAATGATCAAAATTGATTTTTTGAAGTCAGGAGGGACAGGAAGTGAATTTGACTGAGTCAATAATCAACTGAAGAGTTGAAATTAACTGATTTGAAGCACTTTCCTGCAGGGTCATCACTTTTCTTGAGAGAAAATCTGGTCACGTGGTGGTTGCCAACGATCGGATTTGAATTGTGGGAAGAAGAAGGAGAAAAAAAATACACTTTAAGGCCAGGCGTTGTCTGCCATAAAAGCAGAAGAATTTAATCGGTCACATCGGAGAAATCCTCGCCAAAAGTGAACAATTTTTTAAAAAAGTGTTTAACGATAATTTCACAAGAAAGCTACACAGATCTAAGATAATTATTTGCACATTTGCTGTGATGAAATGGACTGACATTGTCTAAATAATTAATTCAGAGTGTAACTGTGCATATCAAGGTGCATGTACTTCTCATTGTACTTTATTCTGGATGGTTTTCATTGTCACTGTAAATGACAACTGAGATGGATTTTCACAGCACTAATGTGACATTTCCAATTTAAATTCTAATTTGCATTATTCACAAAGGTCAGTCTGATTCTGTATTCTACTTCAAAACGAAATCAGCAACACTATGTTTTTGAAAATGTATTTCATACTATTCCGTCCACTTAATATTGGCTCAACAGGAAAACCAAAAAAATTACCTATTTTCATCCTAAGGACTTGAACTTGAAGAATCATTATGACAAAAGTAAGAAGTGTCTTAAAAATTAGAGATTCTCTAGTTTCTGATACTTTCCCAAACATTTCAGAACTTTTTTTATTTAAATTTAGAGAAAAGTGTGTATATATGAAGAAATATGGTTTTGTTGGTTTTGACATTAAGCCAATTTTTAGTGGACGGAGTAGTACTGATTAATTTCGTATTACTGTATTTCTAATAGACCTTGAATGATTGATTATCTCACCTTCAATAACATGTACTCCTATCCGAATATTTGATATTAGTAAGTGTCAAAAGTTCTTTACTTTTTCTTGAATGCAAAAGTTTTTCATGGCAATTTCCTTCATTTCATAGCTGCTGATTATGATGATTTTGGAAAAAAATTCAAAGAAAATTGAATACCTTCATGAAGTACAAAGTACGTAAGGTGAGGGAGTCAAAATTTTAATTTTGTTTTGTATTCTTCGTGCAAAGTTTTCATTTTTCTTTTGATTGTGAATGACAGTTCTTTAAGGGGTTTAACTTTTGAAAAATGATAAACAAAAAAACAGAACTTAGATATCAACAAAGATGGAGTAATTTGGAGAGAAACAGTAGTAGACAGCTTCAAAAAGAAATTATTTTGTAAATTGTTTCCTTGAGTAGGGCCACCAGGAATGGGAAATAGATTATAAAACCTTTATATTACACAGGTGTATTATTGAATGAAGGAACGCACTCTAGGATTTTCATCATTTGATTTCCGTACCAATATGCAAATGGGGTGTTTAGATTAAATGGATTGATCCTTAAAAATGACGTCATAGGGAAAATACAAATCTCAAAAAAGAATAAAAGGGGACTGCACTGACCTGCAATCTACTTCCGGGACCCCATTTTTCTTTTCTTTGCTCTTTGTTTGACTCTGTCTCACATCAACCCATTGGAATAAAACCGTTTGAAATAGCCTAAGAGACTTGGAAAAATACTATTCTTTCATATTTTGAACAAGGCCTGAAAACCAAGTAACCTACGCAGGAAAGAGTTACAGGAACCTCTGTTAAGAAGAAGAACCATAACCAAAGTGAACCTGGGATCTATATCTTTCATAATCTTTTTACAACACTTAAATCCAAGAAAAGCATTGTTTCAATAAGTCTAGAAGCTTATAAACAGTGATTCTTGAGAACAAGGACAAGAAGGAGAACAACATTCTGAGTGAATTTGGACCTGAGTTCCTTTGACAACCCTTTTTTGTTCATAACATCCGGTTGGAAAATGGATGAATTGCTCTAAGAGCCGATATCCGGATGATTTTTAACTTTCATTGCGAACAACAACAAGAAGAACAACAACAACAACCCCCAACGCCAGTGGCTTTGTAACCCTTGCTGCGCAGGGTAAAAATGGAAAAATGTTATTTGCACCCACTTCAAAAGTTAAACACATCCAATTTTATATTGATTGTGCAGAGGATGTGATTGAAGTGACAGTTTTCATTCTTTTACATCCTTTTCTCAAGTTATTAAACATTTGGGTGTAGTGCGTACACCTTTTTTTCCACTTTCTACATTTTAGCATTCTTGAGTTTAGTGAAAAATTGACGCAAACTTTGAAAGAAAAGACAATAAATTTTTGAAAGAAGAAAGATCCGATTGAAGTAAAAAAGTGAAATAAGATATGGTCACATTTTCCAGGTGGACGGATTTTCATTTGCAATACTCCGTCTTTTTAAAGTTGATGATATCAAAATCAAGTTGTTTATACACAAGTTTAATAGGTTGCTTGATTATTCATAGTAATTTCAATGTTAATCATTGCTTAAAATTGAGAGAATATTGTTCTAAAACCAAAAGTGACAGCAACCCTATTGATCATACTATTCCATAGACCCATTAATTTCATTATTGTTTTAAATAATTTCAAGTGGACGGAGTAGCAATTGTGTACTAGTAATAGTATCGATGAACATAAAAGTCGCAGTGACTCTCCAAGTATTACGTGCAAATCTAAACTAAAATGGAAAATTCAAATGAAGTGTAAATAAGTATTCTCAAAAAAGACTGGATAAATCAATTTTATACTTCCTCCATCCCAAAATAGATAGTGAATATATTGTGCTGTATGCAGTTTCGCGGAAAATTTACTTCAGTGGTAACCGAAATCACTAAAGTAAGTTTTTCCGCGTAAGTGCACACGGCACAAGATATTCACTATCTATTTTAGGATGGAGGAAGTACATAATTATTAGTATAATTACTACACTAATATACCGTTGTCCTAATTTAAATAAATCTAAATTCTTGATTCATTTTTCAAAATTATAAATGTTATGTAATAATTGGAAACTTATGAAACGAAAATTGTCATTGAAGTTTTGAACGACATGTTTCGGATTGAAAATTTGTTCAAATTACTGAAGGCAGTTTCACCGATTCTAGGATTTTTTATTTGCAAAATGTTCATGGTTTTTTTTAAATCTTTACTGTAAAAATAATTTTTACGACACCTGTACTTTTCCAATTGTATTTTTTTCGAATTTTATGGAAACTTGAATTTTGCCCGATTTTGGGCCTGGGCTTTTGATAAAATCTGTGGAAAAAAGCCTGTAATGCGGTATAAATGGTAAATTGTAAATAGTTCACATTTTAACTTATTTCTTTCATTTGAAATTTTATTATTACTACAGACAGTATTCAAAAGAGATTATTTCAATTGAAAGGAATGAGTTTTAATTCCTCGCAGGCAAAAAATTTCCTTGAAGGAATTCATTCATTGTTGATAATATTGTAGTAATTCATCATCATTTGTAAAATAAAGATAAAAATTTAAAGTAACAAAAATTACGCGGTTTTATTTGGCCATATACATATTGAGCACCAACATTAATTCTTGTTGGAAAATTTATATTTAGTCACTAAACTCATCAATCCCATACAATAATACCTTGTAACGAAGGATTCACCAGAGGAAGTTTATTACATATGAGGCGTCCCAGCAGATTTTAAGTCTGAGGAAAAATACGCAAAACTGAGAAAATCGCATTTTAATTTTACCTTTTACTTCATAAAATGAGCAAATTAGCACTTTGTTTCTTAAATGGCGCACTTTTGAGACACTTCCTGAATCTGAAATTTTGCTGAGAGTTTCCAGATATATTTTAGAGTTTAATTAAAAACCGATTAAATTTTGAAAAATTTT
>JAOWAT010110553.1:0-10413 GCA_028571025.1 Longipedia americana
GGCAAAAGGCTCGTCTTGGCTGATTGGACAATATTGTGGTCGATTCATAGATGGCAGACTAGCCATCAATGGGTAGAGTTTGGTGCCATGTGCATTCTTGATGCGAATGCGACAAATGGGTTCTCCCCAATGAATGACCATTGTGCGTGGCTCCAGATTTCTCACGAACACCTGGACTGGCAATCTTGAGCCTACGATGTCTCTCTCAACAGCAAACGTTGGTGGATAGGTGCTAGCTGATGGCGGCAGGTCAATCACTTCTAGAGGCAGATTACAATCTATCTCTACATCAGTTCTAACTGTAGTGAAGCCTAATGGTGCCATTTTGATGTCATTGCTAGCATACACATAGATCGAATCGTGGAATTGTGGGTGAATGAAAGTAGTAGGAGTGAGAGCATTTTCGGTTAGTAGGTGTACAAATGCAATAGTGAAGTTAGTTGGTGGACTGAGAGGATAAGGCAAGCAGGTTGGTTTGCTTGGTCCAATAGGCTTGTTGAGCTTCGTCATGGGCCACGATCCTTGCTTGAGATTTTCAACGAAGATGTGACGTAAGTAGTCATGCTTGTCGTTGGTGTCTCTTGCAACTTCGACTGCTTCTCTGCATCGTTTGTTGAAGGTTGATGTGGCCAACGGGTAGTGGTTGCCAACCCTCAGGTGTAGCTCAGGGATAGCCTCAGGAAGCGGTCTTCCAGTAAGGATGCTGGTGGCGCGTGACAGGTGGGCACGTCGTCCAACTCCTCTCATAATTCCAATGGCTCCTCTTGGTGCCTGTTGTTCTTTTGGCTGTTCGACTTCAACCTCCTTCGACGTCTTCTTGGTGGTTCCGACGTCGACGCCTTCTTTCTCGCCACTGGTAAAGAAGCGAGGTGAAGTCTTTCCAGAAGAGATAGAGAGCTGGGACATATTGAAGTGGGTCGTTCTGGTGGAGCAGTGCTACCAAGAGAATGATGAGGTAGCACATGACGAGTCCCACTTTTATACCCAGAGGAGGATCTTCTGGTTCTTCCTCCTCTCGACCGGCGTGTCCGGCGCGGTCACTCTCTTGTTGCCTCGGAAGACACAGAATGATGGGAGCCTCTTGAGTTCCTGTCACTACCATTCTGGTCTTTCGGAGGTGTAGTCTGTAAGATTACGTCAGGTTCTCTAAATTCTAGTCGACGTGGTTTTGGGTCTTTACTCAAACCTATTCGTTTAGGATGAGGCGCTCGATGTTTTCGAGGTGTGAAGAGCGTGATGGGGGGTGGTCGTCGTCTCTTGAGAACGGGTCGGAAGTTCGGATCGGACTGATCTGTATTTCCAGTTCGTTCCATAACTCGTCGTCTACGTACTTGTCTTTTGACTTGCGTCTCATCAGGCAAGCTATAGTTTCTCCTTTTAGGCCTACGCTTTCTCGGTAATTTGACCTTAAACCAATCCTTAGGCCTTGGCTTGTCTAGACCCTTTGTAGGTGTTGACGTGATTGGCTGTTTGACCTCATCAGGGCTAGGGTCAGGGTCACTATGTATGGCTCTATCTATTTCGTCACGTGTTCTGTCTCCTAGATCATATTGCACGTCTGGAGGTGTGAGTTCAATTGTAGGATCTGAGTAACATCGATTCGGATGAACGAATACACTGTCGCTACTTGTGTCAACGTCTATAGGTGCATACTTGTAGTCGACGTTGCGTGGCCATACTGGACTTGGTGTCTTGTTGATCGATTCTCTCATTTCAACTGCCGGAGGTGTCCTTGGCTTCTCTGGCGGTTGTTCTTCCATTGAAGAGGCACTCAAGTATTCAGCTCTCATACTTGTGTCAGAGTTCGATTCTAATGGCATCGTGGTATCACTTACGACGATCTCTTTTGGCTGTTGTCGAACAACAGCAGGTCTCTTAGTGATACGTGGCATGTAGGTTTTGACTAATGGTCGGTGTATCGTTCTTGTAGTTTTTATCGGCGTCCTAATGGTGACAGACGATGTGTTTTTTGTCTTTTGAGGGCTGCTGTCATTTTTCTTGTCTAGACGAGATCGTTTTGGTATTGCCCCTGAACTTGGAGACGGGGCTCTTGGTGTACGATATGGCGGTGAGGCTACATCGGATTCTTGGGCTCTAGGTGTAGAGTCTTTGGGGCCTTCCGTCTGACCTTCTGGTTGTGGACCTTGAAGTCGTGAACCATCATTAGTTCTATCGTGTCGATCTCTATCTGTCTCAGCATCCGTGGTCACATTTGGTGTTCTCATTGGCGTAGGCAATACAAGTTTCCTGAGTCGAACTTGTGGTTGCATTTGTGGTGTATTTGGTTTGATCGATGGTGTGACAATCTTTTTTAGTAAAACCTGTGGCTGCATCCGTGGAGAGTTGGGGTCGATTTGTGGACTACCGGATTTTGATGTTGGTGTGACAGATGGTTCTCTGTCTCGTCGATTTTGAATTCTGGCAGACCGTCGTCTATCAATCTCTTTTGCTCTCTCATGATATTGTCGCACCTTCTCCTTATGAGCTTTATTCTCACGTCGAAGTATTGCCTCTCGTTCTTGTAACCGTTGCCTCATAGCTTCTTTTCTTTCGGCGTCTAGCTGTGCTTTAGTGGGGCTCCTCGGCTTTGGAGCTTGGAAGGTTAATGGACGTGGTCGATTGTCCATAGCTAGTTCTAATTGCTCAGGTGGAGTAATTGGAGGATGAGGTCTAGGTAGTATTTTAAGAATACTTCTAGTTGGTGGAGGGGCCATAGTGATGGCCGGCTTTGTAGGCTCAGCTGCGATTGCTTGTTGCTCTACATAAGTGATGGGTTGTGTGGTTTGTTGTCCCTCAGGTCTTCTCGGAGATGGAGGCGTCTCTACATGAGGTTCACCTTGTGGACTTGTAGTTCGTGTACTGACAACTGCTCCAGCTCCTGGTGGTGGCTGATTGTCGTCATTGTCGGAACTAGAACTAGATGGTTGGTCTGGTTGTGTGTCCATCTTATGGCTTGACTCATCACTCTCCTCCTTGTCGGCTATGTCAGAGTCTTGTGGTTGGTCAGCGTAATCGCTCTTATTGGACACTGACCAATCAAGTGCGCTCTTCTCGCCTTCTGATAACCCTATCATGTCTACGTCTTCAGCGATTGGCTGAGTGGGTTCAACTTGTGTACCCTGTGTAGATTGTGGTAGTATAGGTATCACGACTGGATTGGTCCCTGTCGTTGCTGTCTTAGTTGGACCTGTACGAGCGTCTATAGTCACATGTGGTTGTGAGCTACCTGGTTGGTTATAGGTTGCATTATTTATTACTACCATGTGTTGGCTCGATTGAGAAGCTTCTTCAGCTTTCTTCTTCCTCTGGTCCTTGGTTGTCTCTGTTCCTTTTCGATCCGGTATTCTTGAGTCGATGGGTGAGTCATCATCACCGTCATCGGGTCCATCTGAGTCATCGTCTGAATCAGATTCGTTCGGCTTTGTTCTATGACCTTCTGTTACTGGCCAGGGGAATTGAGATGGAATTAAACTCAAGTCCCATGGTGGAGTTACTGTAACTCGATCTCTGGACAATGTTTCGACATTATTCCATCCTAGATCTATAGTGACCATTCTGTCGTTTGGTATAGCCAGTACTCTGTATGGTCCACAATGTCGCTTATCAAACTTTCTCGATTTACCACCTCCTGTTGGTGGTCCGTGTTTGTAGACCCAATCACCTACTCTGATTGGTCTAATCTTTACCTTCTTGTCATAACTTCGTTTGTTGCGTTCATGCACCTTTAGTTGTTTATCATAGATGTATGTAAACGTTCTCTTCAGGTTGTCTAATGCAGTGGAGAGCTGCATGTCGTCCGTTGGTATATCCACCTTAGTGAATAGTTGAACTGGTAGTACAGGCTCTTGTCCGTGTACTAAGAAGTGAGGTGATACTCCATAATCGGAGAGTGGTGTCATTCTGATCGATGCAAGTGCATGAGGCAGTATACTCGGCCAGTGTGTCATACGTGTACTCTGTTGTGACATATGAGCTCTCATACTATCTCCTATTGTTCTGTGGAGTCGCTCGACGACATTTGTATGTGGCTCATATGCTTGAGTGTTCTTGGTCACTACTCCAAGTTTCTTACAGACCTTGGTAAATAGATTTGACACAAAGGGCTTGCCTCTATCAGTGCATATCTGCATTCCTACTCCATATCGTGGGAAGAATTCTGTTACTAACACCTTCACTATTTCTTCAGCTGTTTGTCTTTTCAGAGGCCATGCCTCTGGATATCGAGTGAATGCATCTACCATTGTGAGCATATACTCTTTGGCTCCTGGTCCTCTATGCGTGGGCATAGGTCCTACTATGTCAGCATAGAAATGTGTGAACCTTGTGGTGATGGCTGATGATGTCTGTCCTAATGGAACTTGTCGTTGTGGCTTCCGTTGCTTAGCCTCTAGACAGTGTTGACAACTGGAGACTGCAGCGTCAACATGAGTGGGTAGTCTTGGCCAGAAGTAATTGGCTTTGATGGTCATGTAGGTTCGTTCACGACCAAGATGACCTCCTAATGGATGATAATGAGCTTCTCTTAATATGATCGGGATCATAGACCTTGGGACCCAAACTCTATGTGGTTCGATGCATATTAGTTCGTCGTCATCTATGTAGACCTTGGAATAGATAGTTTGAAACACTTTCATCCATGGGTCAGAATAGAACTTGTCAGGTAATTTACTTGGCCCGGTTTCTACTTCTCCTGAATTGGCTGGTAAGACCCATCCAAGTTCTTTTAGTTTGGCTACGTCACCAGTAGTGACTTCTCTCTGTTCCATCATATAGATTCCTTTTAGAAATGGGTCTCTCATTTGCTCGCGGCGCATAACCGCCACTGCAATTTCAGGTGATCGTCTTTGTGGTGCTTCATCAAGTGATTCTTCATCTCCTGACCGATCAGCTGCATCAGCTTGTCTTAAATCACGACTATCCATGGTCGGGGTTTGGAAGTCGTCTTCATCATCGGTGTCTACACTGTCTTCACCGATGGCTCTCAATGTCCTTAATTGAGAGGGCAGCTTTTGTCCTAGCATGTCGTACATGAGGACGTCTTCAGCTGTTGGATGCTCAGCCTGACTGACTTCATCCTTATGGTCATCAGGTCGTCTGGACAATGCATCAGCATTTCCATGTGATGACCCTGATCGGTGTTCGATCTCATAATCGTACTCATCGAGTGTTTCGGACCATCTTGCTAATTGTCCGTGTAAGTGTGCGCTCGTCTTGAGCCACTTAAGTGCGACGTGGTCAGTTCGGACCACGAACTTTCGTCCTAGTAGGAAATACCTATAGAACTTAATTGCTTCTACTATGGCAAGCAATTCTCGTTTGGTTGCAGAGTACTTCTGCTGAGCTGGGTCTAGTGACTTAGACCAGTACGAGATGGGTCTCATCTGTCCATCTGGTTGTTTCTGTGATAGCACAGCTCCTAGTGCTAGCAGTGAGGCATCCGTGTCCAACACGAATGGTTCTGTTGAATCAAAGTTTGGATGTGCCAATACTGGTTCAGAGCACAACTTCTTTTTAAGTTGTTCAAATGCTTTTTGTTGCTCTGGTCCCCATTCAAACTCTTTCTCTTTCTTGCAGAGGTCGTGTAGCGGCCTGGCTATCTCTGCGAATCCTTGTATGAACTTTCTGTAGTAACTGCACTTTCCTAAGAAGGTCTGGACTTCTTGGAGGTTCTGTGGTCTAGGCCAATCCTTGACAGCTGCTGTGAGCCGTTTAGCTGGTAGTAGTGATCCGGGAGTGACTACATGACCTAACCATTCTGTCTTCTGCGTGAACAGTTTGCATTTAGCAGGTGTGATTCGTAGATTAGCTTTCTCGATGGCTAATAAGAATCTCGCAAATCTCTTGATGGTTTGTTCGAACGTTGATCCTGGGATCAAGTGGTCGTCGAAGAAAGACAGGATGTCACCTGTATCGATTAGGTGACCTAATGCCTTCTGCATTAGCCTGGCATAGCATCCACAAGCATTCTTGGCTCCAAATGGCATTCGAAGAAACTTGTACAATCCTGACGTCGTGGTCATAGCCAGCTTGTGCTGATCTGATGCTTTGACTGGGACTGCTAAATATGCTCCAGCTAGATCTACACTGATGTACATCGTAGCTTTTGACAGCTCGTCGTGAGCCATGGCTTCCATGTTGTGAGCAACAGGGAACCGGTCGGCGACGGTGACGTCATTGAGGCGTCTGTAGTCTATAGCAAATCTCCAATCTCCATTCTTCTTCTGTACTGGGACTGTTGCTGAGGCCCAGTCTGACTGGCAAGGTGCTACTATGCCTTGCTCTAACCATACCTTGATGGTTTCTTGCAATTTCTCTCGCATTGCTGGATTGAGAGGTCGGGGCTTCTCATACACAGGTTTATTGTCTCCTGTGTCGACCTCGAATTCTATTAGGTCCGTCAGACCTACGTCGAATTTGTGCTTAGCAATTACCCCATAGAATCTTCGGAGGAGTTCCAAAGTGGCTAGCTTCTGAGCCGGAGTGATCAATTCATTTTCAGTGATGCCTTTCTCGAAAAGGTCATCTATTTCGCGGTGTACTCGCCCAGCATCCTTCCATGATATGGATGGAGGGTGACCGACTTCGTCAAACAATGGTTTGACTATAGCCATTGCTTCTTTCCAAGTATTGGCTAAGTGATTGATCATCAATGGGTTAAGGGCTTTATCGTTGCCTGGGAGTAAGGGAGTGTGGACACCAAAAGGTCCAACGTTTGCGACCGCCTTACTCAGGTCGATGACGATAGGAATCTTTGCTATTGTCTGAGCTGACAATATGAGTGTAGTGCCAAGTTCTTTGACCACTACTAGTTTCAACTCGACTGGGTAGTCGGAGTCTACGAAATTGATGGTGCCTTTAATAACTCCTAGGACTTGCAGTGAACCCTTGCTTCCTGGTACTAGAATGTTGGCTGTTGTTTTAACAGGCTGGACCCCGGGGAATAGTAATTTAGCAACCTCTTCGTCAATGACGTCATGGTTGGAAGTATTGCCAGTGTCAACTAGAGCTAACGAGACGGCTTCACTGTGAGGGGTACAGACACGTAAGTACACACGGGGGGAACGAGCATGGGTTACTGGGCGACTTACCTTCACTCTCTGAGCTGACGGCGCCGACTGCTCTTCTTCATCAATTTCTTCTTCTTGATCGGGGGAGGCTTGGTGCTCCCCCTCAATCAGTTTCCCACGAAGCCACTGTTGTAGGAAAGGAATTGAGGTGGATCCACTGTGGTGACTGCTCTCAGTTGGCCACCAGTCTGCTCCTCTGGTTCCTCTTGGGCCTCGTGTTCTTGGTCATCACCCTCTCCGAGGTGATGGACCTTCAGTGGACAGTTCCTCGCGAAATGTCCAGGTTTGTTGCAGTGATAGCAGAGCCTATCTCCAGGAGGCTTGGGCTGTGATTGCCCTGTGACCATGTTGGTCATCAAGTTTCGAATCTGCCTTTTAGTATTGACAGGATTGCTCTTGCCTCCTGCTCTGCATTCGATGGTTGAGTGTGCACACATGCCATGTCGTGCGCAATATTTCTTTCCCGGAGCTTTGGGATTAAAAAGCTTCCGAGGTGGTTGTTGTAGAGCCCCAATCTCCATGGGCTCCACTCCATCATGCTTTTTAGCCTTTGCCTTAGTCAGCGTTAGAGTTGACATAGGCGCGTCAAACTCTCCAAATGTGGGAGCTTGATCACAAGCTTTCACATGGAGGTCCTCAATCTGCAGGGCCTCTCTATTGGCCTGAATGTTGAGAATGGTTTCCAATGCTTCTTGATAGTTCTTGACTGGACCAGTGATGGATTCTCGGTCCTTGAGCTTAGCTCTTAGTCCTCTGTCTCTCAGTCCAGTTAGGAATTGAGTGATGAGTCTATGGGACATCAGTCCTTTCATCTCTTTTCTAGCATTGGGTCTGTCGGCAGGGACAGCTGCTAGAGCGTTAACCCTCCAGGGTTCTTCTTCATCTCCATAGGCATCCCACCAGAGCCTCGCCAACAATCCATGAAACTCTCTGACTGATTCAGTGGGTTTCTGGGCTCTGGAATGGAACTGAGTCCTTGCCACATTTTTGAAGGACGGAGTAACAAACAATCTCCTGAGTTCGATAAAGAACTCATCCAACGTGGAATATTGTTTAGTCTCCATATTCTGTGTGATGGATGAGGCCTTGCCTCGCATCGCTCCAAGCACACAGAGAACAGCATTCTCAACTGGCCAGCTATTAACTCTGGCCGTAATCCTTGCTTGCCTCTCGAAGGTAGCAAAGTCTTCTCCTGGGTTTCCATTATAGGGCATGATCTTGGTTTCAAATCGCCCTTTAAATTGTTCATCTCGATTCGTCGAGGGTTCTGGGTTTGCTGACAGTCGTTGTAATAGCAGTTGCAATGTGCTATTCATCATTGACTGGTTCTGATTCAGCATACTTAAATTGTTCTGATCAATAGCCATCATGGGTCCTTGTTGATCAGGAGGTACCGGCACTTGCGGGTACATATTCTCGTTACCGTTGTTGGCCATTCCGACAACTTCTCCTAGTCACGTGCGTGATCAGTTACCTTGCTGATGCTTCTGTGACTTAGTTCTCGATTGGTTCGGATCCAATCCTACCGACTGCGCCAAAACTGTAATGGTACGACTCTGGACGTCCACTTACAGGCGGAGAAGTTGACTGTGTTATTTACTCGTGGAGCGTGACTACGAACAGACTAAGTGACAACTTAGTTGTGAGTCGTGGTGAGCTAGCTAGAGTGTTTACTCGAGCTCAGATTGGTGTGGAAAGACCTTTATTGTAGCCTCGTTTCATGCTTTTATACCCAGATCAGACCCTATTACATGACATCCCAAATGCTGACGTAGATCCCCCGAAATACATCAACAAGTGCTATGAGGGAAATCAAGTTTTGCTGGTCTTTTGGAAAGGTCAGATCATGGACATGATAAGAGTATACAATATGGGGCACAGTCACAATTTCTTGGAAATTTTGGGGAATAGTAGAGCGTGATGATCGATACCAATATACCAATATTTGACCTGAAATAACTCGTTCCTGAAGCAGACATTGATAAAAGTATACAAAAGAAGTACCACAATGTATTAAGAAAGATGATGTAATTGAATGCGAAGTAATGGATGATGTGTCATACGCGTGAAGCCAAGTTAGTCATGTTCTGGACTTGTCGTCATGTACTGGAGGCCTTTACTGGTGGAATGCGTCACCAGTTCCAGTGAATCTGTTATGCCTATCTTTTCAAATCGTGTCTCAATGCGATTGCAGGGGGCGTTCGACGTCTTTAAAAATGCTGATTTCATCAAGAGGAAATATGACTGGTCGGCGAAGTGGACAGGTGTGGCATCCACAACTCCAAGCAGGTCTTCTAATTAGGATTTGTCCAAGCCAAGAGGACGATTGTAACTGCAATAACTGAAATTGAATGAAGGGGATTCCTCGGCCATTGATAAGAGTAGATTAAAGGGCATGTTCGAAAATAGGGAACCGAAAGTGGAGTTCAGACACACCATACTGATGCTGCTCTTGCGCAAAACTAACGCACATACATATGCTACAACAACCCAGTGTAATTGGTGATTAAAGACCAAAAGGTAATCGAAGTGAAAATGGTGAAAAACAACTTGATGTGGGAATTGAAGACGTGACATTAATGCGTGGCTGTGAGTCAGGTTGAGCTGTACCTGATTGATTGAATAAGTGACAGAAAGTGGTCAACCGACTGAACGTCAGAAGCAAAACAACCGTTGTTTTTGTAGTAAAATAAGGAGAGAACTAATGAGTAAAATGAAGGAAAAAGATAAAAGAAATGAAGGGTCCCACGACCGCATACTGCACCGTCAAACGCATGTGATGGCCTCCTTTGGGGGGAAAGGTTGCGTGGCCACCACGATCGATGTCCCAGGGTCACTTCGCCGTAGGCGGTAAGACAGTCAGCCGGAGCTGTACCATGTCGGAACTATCGACCTGCTCACTAAGGTGCAATAATACAGTACGTGGATGGACACCATTACAATGCCTCACACAAAAAACGAGCTCGTCCCGAGCGTCTAGCATACTCACATTGGAGGGGGCTTATAGTACGAACCTTGCTCACTCACAGGTGGCTTAAGGACAGTGGCGTAGATTGGCGGGGAGGAGGCCCCGGGCTCGGCGTAGGTCATAAGAGGAATTGAATCAGATGGGACCGAAGGGCGTGAAGCCGTCGCGTTTCTCACTATTGGGCGTGATGTTAGTGGAGATTGTGGAGTTGGAGTAGGGTTAGTAGATGTTGTTGGATTGATAAAAGTGGATACTATGCCTTGCACTTTACCCAAACGTCGCTTGAGAGCACCGAAGGCGCAACTCAGGGTCGCCACACCGAATAGCACTCCCAGGACGAGGAAGATGCAATTCATGATCAAATGCCCAAGGTGGATA